>JAGFVP010000026.1:0-167172 GCA_021031095.1 Bathelium albidoporum | reverse complement strand
AATTAAATTTTAAAAAAATTTTAAGTGTGGGCGGTGGCGGCGGTGGCGGCGGCGGAGAGGGAGGAGGCGCGGGCGGTGTAGATGCTGGCGGCGGCGCGCATGAGGGGGTCGGAGCGGCCGAGCCGGTGCGCGCGGGAGGCGGAGGTGAGGGCGTGGTGCAGGGCGGCGTGGGTGGTGGCGGTGTCGGGCTGGGTTGATGCGGTCGGCATGATTGCGGTGCCGGCGGGTTTGTTGTTGTTGTTGATGTTGATGGTGGCGTCGTCATCGGTGGAGGCTGGGTTGTAGGGTTGGTATTGCGGGATGAGCTGGATAGCGCTGGGGACGGAGGCGCCAGTGGAGGGGGGACGCGTGAGGACCTGAGCGAGTTGGTGGGCGGCGGCTGTGGACGGGTGCGTGAGGCGGACGAGGCCGGTGCTTTGTGGGAGGGTAAGGCTGGGGAAGTCGGCGAGAAGCTCTTGCGCATGGACGATGATTGTGGGGTGTTGAGATGCCGAGGGAGCGTCGATCAGATGTTCAGGTGCAGTCAACGCTGCAATGGTAGCGGGGAACGAGGCGCCGTTCCTGTGGTATATTGACGACACCGTAATTTTGGAAAGACATACTCGTGCGGTGATAAAGTCGACGTCGGTATTTGCTTTTTGCCAGGCATTGCTTTGCGGAGGGTACTTATCTGAACCCGTCGCAGAAGGAAGACTAGCTTGGCTTTCATCGTCCAGGCTCTTCAATTTTCGATTTTTCCTGCCCTTCCGGTGGCGGCCAGGGGAGAGAGGTCCATCTCCCATGAAAGCATCGATTCCCCTGGCTCGAGTCTGACAATTGCCCCCCGCATCCGCCTCATCAAACCAGACGCGATTCAACAACTCTTCCACAGCTCGCGTGTACTTAAATTTGCATTTTTGGAGAATGTAAGAAACATTATGCTTGGGGATGGTAGGAAACATGTCAAAAAGCATAGCCTCTTTGGCTTCCGGACTCTGTTGCTCCACTTCATCCATCTCTGGCAGAGTCTTCGTTTCCTCTTCTGATGATTTCCCAGATCCGCTTAAAGAGGAGAGTCCTTCAGATAAGCTAGTGCCACTCGTAATTTCCGACGCAAGCGTGCCGCTCTGAACTTGGGAGCTGACATTTTCAGTGACCTCTCCGGAGGAGACAGCGAGAGCACCACCGCTGCCAGAGGCGTCAAAACCAGAAGCCTCTTCTTCAGAGGCAGATGATTTCAACTCATCAAGCGTAGATTTCGCTTGCTTGACACCATCCGGGCTATCGAGATCATAGTCAGACAAAATCGCAGACAGCAAGGCTGCATCCAGTGGAGGACAATATTCTTTCTATGGAGCATTAGCTTCACATGGTCTCGATTTTAGGTTTGGCATCCTTACTTCGAGAGACACGTATATCTCAGCCATCTTCAAGCCTAGAAAATGATTCGAGCAAGATCCAGTCGTCAAATGAATGCATAATACCCTTGACAGGGCTGTTGTTAAAAGAGCAACCAGCAAAGCACGGGCGCCCGTCGCGAGAGCGAGGGAGAAGCGATGGAGGTGAGAGAGATAATTGATACTTAGCGAGAGACCAAAAAGCAAGGGGTGTGCTAGAGCTTAAAACGTGTGGAGAAAAATTTGGTTGTCACCCAAGTGGGTGCTGTGGATGACGTAATACATCAGCCTCGACTCCAACATCTTGACCTCAACGCGCTCGAGACGCGATGGAAAGTTGAAGGTCCAGAGATCCCGGAATGGTGCTATAGTGCAAAGAAGCGTTCAGAAGTATTGGCGGGTAGATAATATGTTTGAAAACTTTGATACTCATTCGTGTCTATCTAACTAAGTACCTATGCATCAACTCGCCAATTTTTTTTCTCCCCAATCGCTGGCCCTTCACCAGGTCCTCTGACTTCTCCTGCATCGCCCTCGAACTTTGTAGAAGGAGTGCAATTTGAAGTTGAGTATATGACGAAGCGGATGCGAGCTGAAAGAGGCGTTGTATCATACCTTGCTTGGTCAGTAAATCCTCCGAGAACGCCAGGTCCCTGGGGTCCTCAAGGACAGGGCTCTCTTTTGCAAATTATGCCAATAATTGAGACTAAGGAGCATGAACCACGCAATGTCATTACCGTAATCATAATGGTCTTCTGTCTTTTGTCTACCTCCACTTCTTTTTCCCCATTTTCCTCTTGTAGATCGGTAGCGCTCTTGAAGCCAATTCTCGCCCCAAATCAACTCAAGTGGAAAGCACCCTGACCATCCCTGATCGCAAGGCCGAGTCTCTCACGCATAACCTCCTGTGAGCTGTAATCCGGCAATTTGAGATAGTTGACACATGTCATGACGCTTGGTAATTCATCGTCCGGCGCATGTCTTCCTTCAGGCTGTTTGCATACTACAGTAAGAATTGGTGTTAATGCTTTGAATCCTGCAGCGATACAGTCAGTACATTCAATGATCTCAAGGTGGTAACGGTGATAATGAACGAACCTCCGATCGGAAGCTTTGGGCTACCCGTAATGAATTGCAGAAATTCGCGACGTGCCGGAAGAGTGTACTCGCTCATGATCTGTAACAAGTTTCGGACACTGCGGCTGTCCAGATGGTAGCCATGGTCGGCCCTTACAGAGTCCAGAAGAGCTACGAATCAGTCAGTAAGCATGCATACTCTTATCGAGACCAGTCAAACGTACTCTCAAGAGACCAGTCTTCTTCGGCCTGGCCAAACAGCATGACAAGCTCATCAGGTGTGAATGCGCGAAGTGCTGTGTATGGGAAGACAGTGGTGAAACCGGCGCGGAAAGCGTCAACTTGTCGCTGAACTCCACTACCAAGGGTAAAGTCCACAACGCTGTCGACATAAGCGTTTACATTGTCAATGGTGACAGGTATATTAGATCCGTTACGCCAAAGTTCGATCGATGGATAGCCAGGCAAAGTAAAATCGAGCCCCATATCTTCCACACGAGAATCATCAATCACGATATCACCCATTTTCTGCACCTTCTGTGCCGGGGTAAGGGTGGCATCTTCATCAATCTGCTGTTGGAGACTGGCGAATTGCTTCAGTATTTTAAGAGACTTGGCCAGTTGCTCGTCAACAGATGCTACGGCGCCAAGAGAGGGAGCAACCGCGCGTGAGCCATCGCCAACACGGAAGAATGTTGGATTGAAGGAGATGTCGATGATTCGTGAGTCTAACATGGATCGAGCGACGAAAATGCCTAGTAGTTTGAAGTTTTTAAGAGTCGTCTGACCGTTTGGTGTTTCTGCCTGGCCAGCACTCATGGGAGCAGGGAATAGTCCACGCCTGCCGAAGGCGAATTCATCTGAGTCGCTGGATTCGTTCTCTCGCCAGAGTTTGAGGCTCTTCCTGGCAAATTCTTTGGAAACGGTAGAATAGAATTCCAGCGTGGGACCAAGACCAGTGCCAACCTCTTCAAAATATTCGACCTCGAGCATGCTCGGGAGCGACCCATATTGTTCCATCACCTTGGCGGCTGATTGCAACATTTTAGCACGGGAAATGCGAACCTTCTGGCGCTGGAGTCGACCAAGGAATTGGCGTTCGTCTCGGCGACGATCGGACCGGCTATCAGCAGCGGATGAAGAATTTTGCCATCTCGACATTGACCTTGAGTAGCCGAAAGATGTAGATTGTAGGAAGAGATGCCTCGTTTCGAAAGGGAACAAGAACGGATACAGTCGTGCCAAATCTTCACTCCAGGCTGGCAGGCAGTTACTCGCCACGATCAAGGGTTCCTCCAGCTGTCGATTGAGCTTGGCCGTTAGCTTAGCATTGACAAATTGTGCCAATGGCTCGGCACGGAGATGGACGTTCTCCGGGCCCTCTGCAAGGACGTCTTCCATATTTGCGTTCAGTTCATGAAGTATGCTCAATAGACGCAGGATGGCAGACGTGACTGGATTCTTGTCAAGCGATTGAGGCAGACCTGAGCCAGAGTTCCCTGCATCAGGGGATGGGCTAGCAGCACTCAACTCTACGGGCGGCCCTGGCACACGCTTGAATTTGATCGTATGTATACTTGACCACAAGGCCCGGTTGATAAACTCGTTAGACTGATTTCGGCTGAAGTGCACGGCACGGTAGATTGTTGTGTCATTGGGAATAGGCTGGTCGTTCACGCTAAACTCAATGTGCCAGTCTTGAGGTGTAGCTTGAACAGCAGCGGCATATGACATTGCCCGGCGTATAGATGATGTCGGAGTTGACGTATCTGGACGGGTAGATGGAGAACCGGTGGCGATTGACTGGCGTGTGGAACTAGATCCTGGTGGAGCTTGCGATGGAGTAGGGACTCTTGTGCCATCTTCCCGTCGGACCGTCACTTTCTCTCCTTCATCCGCAACTTCCATGCTGACGGCACCTGGATCTTGCATCTCATCGTCCAGGACAGGTCGAAGGGCGTCTCCACTATTCGAAACGTTATCGTCGTCAGACAAGCGGGTTTCGTCGGCACATTCCAGAGGTTCTTCTATTCCTTCTTGCTCCTCGAGGGGTCGCGCAGGAGGAGGCGGGGGCGGCGTTTGGATCATCGAGCCATGCTTTCGCGTCGAGCGACGAAGCCCAGCTGATCGATCAAGCGCAGATTCAGGGGACTTGTTCGCGCCTGGTGGCGGGGTTGATGGCTTGCTCAGGACAGACGATCTGGCGGAACTAGTACGATTACTGGTTGATGTAAGAGGTAGAGTGGGAACGGGTGGTGTTGATCCGCCTTCATGAACTCTTGTCCGCTGTCCAAACATGGACGCAGCGTAGGAGCCGAGAGCGCCTGGGATCTGACTGCGAGTTCGCAAAGTCTTGAGATCTTCCGTCGAGCTCATCCTTGGGCGTAGGTAGTCATCAAGTGCTTTGAATGTAGCGATCGCATGAATCGCAACCATTATATTGCGGAAAGTTTTTGGAATACCAGAATCGTCGTCAGCTACGAGCTTGAGCTTCAATTGCTTCGCGAGCATCGAAGCAGCACTGCTTCGGTTGTTTTCAAAAGAATTTTGGTGCACAGTAATGACTTCAAAATGCTCCGCTCTGCTCAATAGGTCCTGGAGCTTTTTGACCAGCACGCTGAACGGCGTATCAATGTCACCATCTCCTTGTGTGTATGTCTTTGATGAGCTACGAGATACCATGAAAACCTCGAGGAATGTTGAGCGTGCATGAGCATTCGTAGGCATTTGAGGCGCAGCGAAGACATCAAGCAGGGCATCTATGATACCAGAGGACAGCAGCTCAAAGCTTGTGATACTCTCTAAAGCGTCTCCCTCAAACCAATGTGCAAGCCGCACGAATAGCTCTGTACCATTTGCTCCAGACCGTCCCAAGTAACAGGCCCGGATATCATCCGCCAGGGCTCGGATGTCGCCTAATAAATCGCCGGCACGTTGTTTCAAACTCATTTCAGAGTTGATCTCGTGGCCCTCAACGAATTTCCTTGCTCGACTTGTTGTGATGTCTTGAAGATTCGATAGAGACGATGGCATTGGTCGGTCTTGCCCAGAAGATCTAGATGACCCAGAAGACGCTGATACGTCATCTTGTCCATCATCGTGGTCGTCTTCTTCATCCTCGTCCTCGGACGGATTCGAAGCGATCATAGCGTCATGCTCACCTCCCCCTCCTTCGGTGTGTTCAGTCGAGCTGAAGCTTTCTCTGTTGGAAGAGATGGGTGGCGGTGGAGACAAATGGGCTTTCGAAGAGGTCAACTTCTCTTCTGCAGCGGATAGTGGCCTGTCCGCTAATCTCGAAATCTCTGAGATGACGCCTTCACGGTAAAATTGATAACGATAGATCGGTTCAAGTCGCTTTAACAGCAGTTCCGCAGCTTGCAGAGCGTATGTGACTAAGGTCAGATGATCCTCCTGAGATAGAATAGATGCGAGGTAAGATGCGTAAGGCACAACGCGAAGAGCATCCTCCAGAATATCGGTATCGAGATTTGAGAGCATCTTCAACTGAGCCGTAAGGACCTTCTGCCGAACATTTAAGTTCACCGTGCTAGAATAGGCTTCTGTCAAAGTAGGCAACAGCACGACTGCAAAACGCCTCAGTTCATCTTCGCATTCTTTCAGAAGGGAAAGGCGCCTGGGGTTGTGGGAGTCTTTGGTGCGCGATGAAAGAGAGACATGATTATCGCCAGGATATCCAGCGTCAAGCAGGTCGTCCACAAACATCAATGAATCTCTTTCTACGTTCGGAAGGATTTCGCAGATGACGTTTAGAGTTTCAAAGACTTGTTCCCGAGGTCGATGGACGAGAGCTTGCATGATGACATTTTTGTCAATTTTGAGTGCCATGTCCTCGGTGCCGGCTGGTGCAGACACGCCGGTAAGAATTTGATAGAGTGTATCCACAATATCCATCTTCAGCAGCTCGGCGGATAGACGAGGGCTTGCTCTGGCTGTGGTTGATAACACGTGCAGAAATTGCGTGTGAATATTCGGCCCGATGAGATTCGTCGTGCCAGGCAGTAACAGCCTAAGAATTGCGCGGAGTAGGTCAGCATTGACAAGCGCTTCAAGTTTCTCGTATTTGTGTCCAAAGCTATCCACTATCCCAGAGATACACAGCGAAGCTTGTTCTACCACCTTTTGATCACTGCTGCTTAAGACGGTGAGTAAAGTAGGCATCGCGTCCTGAATGACAGAGAAGAACTCGTCTGAGATCTTTCGACAACAGTTGGCCGCTATCGTGACTGCAGTGCGTTGTGTGCTCATGGGAAAGAAATCAAGAAGCTTTAGGCAGCCCGCTAAACCTCCTTCACGTACGATGGTGGATGGAAACTCGACGGATATCTTCTCGAGAGTCTATGATGGGTTAGCAAATGCGGTTTCGAGGACTTGATACTATTTTAGCAAGAAGTCAAAGACTTACACTCATGGCTTGTTCTGCAAGGTCGATATATTCTGGATCAAAAAGCTTTTGACAGAGGATAGGAACAGCGCCCCCGTACACTACGTTGGCCGTGGACGCCGGAAGGACCTCCATCAGATTGGCCAGACATCGACAGGCTAGCAGCATCACCTCGGGGCTGCCCACACCAAATTCATTAGGTTGCATTAGCGTAATCAATTCTTTGACACACTGGTCAGGAGAAAAGTGGCCTTGGATCATTTCCCCGTCTGACACCAGGAACAGATGTGCCAAGTCTTGCAGCGCAATGAGCTGCAGAGACGGATCATCTTTTGCTTTCAGT
The DNA here is from genome assembly GCA_021031095.1 of Bathelium albidoporum. Classification (NCBI taxonomy): domain Eukaryota; kingdom Fungi; phylum Ascomycota; class Dothideomycetes; order Trypetheliales; family Trypetheliaceae; genus Bathelium; species Bathelium albidoporum. Next base: position 159,974 of record JAGFVP010000026.1, on the reverse strand, counting down.
CTGTTCATATCTTCTCGCAATCTTGCCGATATACCAGCCGAGGCTTCACCGGCCAATGACCGAAGACTATTCGCAATGCTAAGAGGGGTTTGACCCAAGTAACGCCCACCAAAGATATCCTGGTCATCCTGATCGTAATCGCGTGGTGTTTCTTCCTCGTCGGAGAGGTCATCGGCGTTTGCAGCTGGCTCAACAGGAGCCTTGTCGAGGGTTTCACTAGCGTTCTGCGCCGCAGGTTCCGCGTCTGCCGAAGAATCATGTTTGTTCACAGGTTTCTTTGTCTTTCTCGAAGATTGCGAGGGGGTCGTGGCCGAAACATTGGGTTCTTGTTCGAGTTAGAGTAACACAGATCCAGGTCAAAATTGACTGACCTTGATTTGGTTTTCTACGTGTGCCCTTGCGTTTGGAACCCGCAGCAGCTGTGGAGGACGAGGTCTCATTTGCAGGATCAGAGGGCGTTCTGTATCAGTAAGTAATTGGTAAGGACTTGTCGGGAGCGGTATAAGTACCCAGCATTTGACATTGCCGTGGTCCCCCGTCCTGTCCGGCGTAAAGGTCGTGCCGAAGCAGGAGGGGTTTGGATAAGCGATGTGTCTATCTCTGATGCTTTTGTCCGCTTCGTCTGGCGGTGATTATGGGGCTGATCGGGCTGTGCTGAGGCCTCGGGACTCGGCTCTCGAGTAGCTTTGCGTTTCTTAGGATTGCCGGTGGTGGAGCGTGTGGTAGGAGTCGTCGAAGAGGATTGGTTAGGAGAAGGGTTGGAGGAACCTGCTGCGAGCCTCGCCGACGAGCGAGTCACTCTTGAAGACATGAGAATGTGGTTGCTTGATCAAGCTGCAGAAGTGCCGGGGAAGGTGCCGGACGAGGAGGCCGGCTTGATGATATCTCAGGCAGGGGAAACAGCAAGGTTTAGAGCTTGACAAGGATCACGGAAGGACAGAAGTGAGATGGGCGGGTGTACCTGGTTGCTGAGGGTAAAGTAGAATCGTCGAACACTGCTTGATTCGATGCTGGGTGAGGACCTCGCTCCATGCCACAGGACCAGGCCTACGTATCCGCCATGGGGCGGGGCAAGCAGTGAGAGCAGGGCAAGTGACGACTTACTTCGATACGGTACATTCGGTGGAGTTATGAGTGCAAAAAGGGAGAGAGAGTGGGCGGAGGTAGAGGATGTCGCAAGCGGGATGTCAAAGAGCAAGTGCGGGTCCTGCTCGTCCTTTCCGCCTACGTTCCACCTCCGCTCTCCGCCCAAATTATCGAGTTGTCCTTGATGTTAATTCATCTCTACTAAACCGATGTCACTCGCATGCTCATATCGGGCCACCCAGCTACGGACACCAACAACCTGGGTTTATACTGCGCTGAACGCTGCTAACTACTTTGGCTTTACTTGTCGTGCTCCTATCGTCTGTCCAAGGCCCTTCCTTGATAACCCCAGCAGCTATCTAGATACCTATGTCCGTGCTGGATTCGACCATTGCTTTTCTCGAGTTGATAGCATTACTCAAGTCTTACACTGCTAGTGGGCAGACGCTTTCATGGCGATTCCAAGACCACTGTGCTGCTCTGGTGGGCTGAAGGCTGGAGTTGTTTGCTTGGCTGCAGCACGGATGCAAGGTCACATCACTGCCTCCGCAGCGCCTTTTGACCAATGCGGAAGCAATCGAAAGCCGTTTCGCTTCACGTGCCAGCTTCATATTTGAGATAGGATACTGTTCGTAAGCAAGTGTGTGTAGCAAACTAAGCAAGTTTGAAGAAATGATGGAACCCCTCCATCACGTCTCCAGTGTGAAGGAGCCCCACTTGTCCGATTACATCCTAAATTCCCTCCAGGCTTCCGGATTGGATTTTTCTCTTGCACTCCGCCTTAGAGACCACCGTCCTCTCAGCTCACCTCTCATCTCTTCCAGAAGGCTCGGACAAGTTAGTAATCTGCTTCTTTTGCTACAGACTCTCCTCCAGAGACTGGTGAACTTTCCCGCGGAGACAGAACGCCCCACGGTAACACCATTATCTTTGGCAGTCAAAAAACCGACGAGAACTGTCACTGCCCTGCCACTCATACGCCCTGTGCATGCTTGCACCACGTTTCACGCTTCCACTTCCCTTGCAATCGCGACTCCAATCCACGAGATTCACCTGCATCGCTGCGTCATATCCCCGAAAAGGGAAATTCCATTTACCGTTACAAACGAGTGTGCAGTACTGCTTCAAATATAATACACAGGCTCGGGGAGCCCATTCTGGGAGGCGTCGGCGCAGAATGGCGCAAGAAGACGCTATGGCGATTTCCAGAGATACCAAAGCGGAGAGCGCAAAGTCCAAATATTCCATGGAAAATTACAGCTTCCCGACTCACAGACTAAAACGAGTTCTCAACGATAGCAATAGGACGCCGCTAGGTGAGCAAAAGTACCACATTACATTTACTTTCGGTGATCCTCACTGTCTGTGCAGTACTTGTGAGTTGTGGGAGCTTCTCACCGATCACATACCTTCACCTGCGAATGTTCGAAATGGCAAGAGACTACTGCCAGTTCAATACACAGTACGAGGTGGTGGGTGGGTATCTGTCGCCTGTTGGGGATGCGTATAAGAAGGCTGGTTTGGCCAGTGCACACCATCGAATAAACATGTGCCAGCTTGCCATTCAAGATGCCTCGACTTGGATCATGGGTATTGTTTGATCTTGTCATAGCACGCGTGGAGAAGACTGCTCACAGCCTGCAGTCGACGCCTGGGAGCCTCTACAATCCGAGTACCAACCGACAGCACGAGTACTAGATCGATTCGATCATGAGTTGAACGACGTGCATGGTGGTATTCAAGTCGGTGGACAGAAGAAGCGGATACATGTGGCTCTTCTGGCAGGAGCAGATTTGATACAGACCATGTCCAGTCCGGGCGTTTGGAGTCCGCAAGATCTCGATCACATACTTGGCAATTGTGAGGAATGCCATTCTGGCGCGCGAAGAATTGCTAACGCTCTGTAGATGGTGCTTTCATAATTGAGAGAGCTGGAACTGATATTGACGACGCGCTCGCGAGCCTCCAGCAATGGAAGGATAACATCCACGTCATTCCTCAGCTTATCCAAAACGACATTAGTTCCACCAAAGTTCGGCTGTTCTTAAAGCGCGAAATGTCTATCCAGTACTTGATCCCTCATCCGGTGGTTCGCTATATCGAGGAGAATGGCCTATATGGTGACGATGGCGCTTCATCTTCTCATGAGAAGGAAGGAAAGGGTAAGGCGGTAGCTCTACCAGGACAAGCCGAGGGTGCTACCTAGCTCCGCGCATTTCCCCTCTGAACGTAGCACGATGAACGTAGCCTTTCCGCGGACTCAACGGTGTGGGCTTTCGAACGTCATACAGTAGTCTGCGTCACTTGCTTGTACCTACCCACGCGGCTGTCACGAAGAAGATCCTTTCGCTGGTGGTTTGCCGATGCAGGTACCCTAATGTTTGCAATAGCAGCGGTCCGAAAGAGGAAGCGATTCTGCATCACAACCACTTCATTGGAGATCGAAAACATGCGGCGGAAAGTTCGTTCGAGCAATCCTGTTCACTTTTGCAGGCAACTCTTGGAAAGTGGTGAGCTTGAAGGATCCGAGTTGGGTCATCTCCAATCGAGCGGGGTGTAGGGTGTGGTGGTGTGGCTGGCGGGAAGGTTGCCTGGGTAACAACCCGTCAACTCCACTCCGTCCACCACAAATGCCAAGACTTATCAGATTCCGTTTAACATATCCTTGAAATACGATTCTGTTGTACATTCCTCAGAGTATCTTCATTCATTCCTCTGGCTAATGACGCGATCGACGCGCGACTCACCAGCTCGTCGGGAACGTCGCCGTCGCGCCCATCGATCTACTGACAGTACAGGCGAACTACTCCCACGCCAACATCGATCTTCGCAGTATGATAACGACCGTGCATCTCCCTCTCCAGAACCGACACGTACGCGACACAGGTCTGAGCGGCCTCGAAGACACAGGCCGTCAGACTCACAAGCTGGAAGCTCTGCCAGCAATCCTCTTTCAGCAAATAGTCTTGCCCAACTAGATGCCCTGAACGAGAAGTTGGGATGGGCCAAAGGAGATCGGGTAGAAGAGGTACAGCGGGAGGATGAACTGCTACAAGAACGACAACGGAGATCACGAGCTCATAGAGATGAGGAGCGGAGAAAATATGAGGAGCGGAGAAAAGAAAGGCAACAAAGGACAGAAGAAGTACGGTACAGGGAACAATATCGCGATCGTCGTCACCGAGAACGAGATTACGACCGATCAGATCACAATCATCACCGGAAAAAGAGACGGGTTTTTAGCGGCCCATTTTTGGAAGAGGGTCATGAAGCATACAATGAAAAATTCAATGAGTACCAATACCGAGATGACCGCAAAGGACCGCCATCTGGAAGTGAAGACTATGATGAAGAGGCGACGAGGCGTAAAAGACGGCGCATATGTAAGCTCACGATCTTTGTCCCCTTTCGTTACGGTATCTGATGGATTAATTGGAAATAGGGATTATTGCCGCCATTGTAACCGTCATCGTGCTCATCATCGCCATCGCCACTGGAATTGTCGTTTCCAAAAAGAAATCTAGTGATCCGCCCAATGCAGATTCCGGTGTTCCTCGACCATCAAATCCTAATCTGAAAGGTATCTCCCCAAATAGCATACCAGCGTCGGCGAAGGGGACGTATTATGATCCTTTTACCTGGTACGACACCATTGATTTCAACGTGACGTATACGAACGAGACGGTGGGTGGCTTGCCGATTATGGGACTCAACTCAACCTGGAATGATAATACCCGGGCGAACAAGAATGTCCCTGCGCTCAACGATAAATGGCAATACGGCAAGATGCCCATTCGCGGCATGAACCTTGGAGGCTGGCTGTCAATTGAACCTTTCATCACGCCATCTCTCTTCAATAGCTTTCCCACTTCGCAAAACGTCGTCGATGAGTGGACTCTATCCAGCACGCTGGGTCCATCCAAAGCAGCTTCGACGTTAGAACAACACTACTCAGCTTTTATTGGGGAACAGGATATCGCAGCTATCCAAGCTGCTGGCTTTGATCATGTTCGCATATCATTCTCCTACTGGGCAATTACCACTTACGACGGCGACCCGTACGTGAAGCAGACATCATGGCGATACCTTCTCCGTGGGATTGAGTACTGTCGAAAGTATGGCCTGCGCGTGAATCTCGATGTCCACGGCCTTCCCGGCAGCCAGAATGGTTGGAACCACAGCGGTCGACAAGGTCTCATCGGCTGGCTTAACGGCACCGACGGCGACCTCAACGGCCAACGCTCCCTCGATATCCACAACCAGCTCTCCACCTTCTTCGCGCAGCCCCGCTACCAAAACCTGGTCACGCTGTACGGGCTCTGCAACGAGCCGCGCATGGTCGACCTCGACACCAACCGCGTCCTGAACTGGACGACGACCGCCGTGCGCAACATCCGCAAGAACAACATCACCGCCGTCATCGTCTTCGGCGACGGCTTCATGGGCCTCGACAACTGGCAGGGCAAGCTGCAGGGCGCCGACCCGCTCAACAACCTCCTGCTCGACGTGCACCAGTACGTCATCTTCAACACGCAGCAGATCGCCCTCAACCACTCGGACAAGCTGGCCTTCGCCTGCCAGGGCTGGACGCAGCAGACGCAGCAGTCCATGAACACCGCCACCGGGTTTGGCCCCACCCTCTGCGGCGAGTGGTCCCAGGCCGACACCGACTGCACCCTCTACCTGAACAACGTCGGCACCGGCTCGCGCTGGACGGGCACGCTGAACCTGAACAACGCCTCGCTCGACGTGCTCAGCCCGGCCTGCCCGACCGCCGCAGAGGGGCCGCCGTGTGAGTGTGCGGATGCCAATGCGGACGCCAGCGCGTACAGCTCCGCGTACAAGCAGTGGCTGCTGCAGTTCGCCGAGGCGCAGATGCTGAGCTTCGAGAAGGGCTGGGGCTGGTTCTACTGGACGTGGGCGACGGAGGCCGCGACGCAGTGGAGCTGGAAGCTGGGCGCGCAGGCCGGCATCTTGCCCGCGAACTTGGGCAATCGCTCGTTTGACTGTGGGAATGTGCCGGATTTTGGGGCCATGGGGTTGCCGGAGAATTATTAGAGAGTGTGTCGGTGCCCTTTTCCTTTCCCTTCTTTTCCGGCTTCTGAGAACAAATAATTTAGCATAGCAGGTGGCTGCATGACTGGGCGTTGACCGAAGCATTTTGCTGCCTTGAGTTTCTCGTTGAACAGCGACTATGTCATTTGTCATTCATAGTCATGATCAAGTTCATTCAAGTTCAGGATATGTACACGTCTTATAGGCAATAAAACTTTCTGTGCCGATAAGTCGATACCAGTCAAAGCTTGACAACTGGCTTTATTGCCGTTCGCTCCAGAGAAAAGCTATTTACAAATCGAAAGTAGTATATCGTGTTCAATCATTCACGAGGAGCAGGCTAGCAGCTGACTCCGCTCGGGACGTTCTCGCAGTTCGTGCTGGTCTTGCCACCAGTAACAGAATTACCGGACCAAGTCCAGCTCGAGCATGCGCCACTCCCGCAGACGATCTCAATATTAGTCCCGCTGCTTGAAACGGTACCCTTGACACTCTTGACGGTCAAGTCAGTGATCGGGATGCCGCTCGTGGGGCTGCCCTTGAGGTCTCCGCCGTCGTAGTTTTGCTCGATCAGGACACCGTAACTGCGTTCAAACTTAGCAAATTGTCTTAATTGAGATTGTCGGCCTGGAGAGAGTTACCCTGTGATGCCTGAAAGAGTGATTCCAGAGTATGTGATTCCCTTAATGGTACCCGTGTCGCCTTCGGTTGCTTTGATGCGGATACCTAATATCCTAAATTAGCTCACAAGGTTCTAGTCCAAAAGATTGCGCCATAATAGTGTGAAGTACCGTTTGCCGAGTTCTTAACCTCCGAGTTCTCGAATGTTACGGTTTCGACGGTATTGTCGCTACGTCCACCAACAGAGCCAATGGATAAGCCGTGGCCACCGGAGCAGACACCACCGCTGAAAGTGATACTCTGAGATAAATGGTCAGTAGGTGAAGCAAGAGGAATTCCAAATGCCCATAGACACGTACTGTTCCAGAGTTTACAGCAACGCAGTCGTCCTGGTTGTAGACATTGGCACCAGTAATGGTCACACCCGTGCTATCTCCAATGTCAAACCCATCTGTATTCTTCGCCTCGGCCGTGCCCGCGCTGTTATCGATGGTCACGCCACTGATTGTCAGCCCATTGGCGCCGTCAATACTGATGGCCTGGATGGGCGTATTCTCGATGTGGAGGTTGCTGATCGTCGACTGCGTGAGGTCGTGGGCAGCAAAGAACTTGGGCTTCGTCTTGCCGCCGCTGCCGCCCTGGCCGTCCCACCAGCGTGAGCCATCTGGGTTCAATGACGAGCCGCTGGCGCCCTCGATGGTGATCCCAGTGCCCTCGATTTGGAGAAGCGGGCCAGCCCATTCCTTGTAGCCCCATGTCGTTTCTCCTTCGAAGATGACCTGGTACACAAATGGATCAGTCTGCAAATTCGGGAACGAGAGTTGGTGGAAGGTGTACGCACGGTGGTGTCATCTTCGAGGTCCGAGAGGTTGAGGGTTACGCCTGACGGCACAGCGACAGCAGACAAGACAATGGTCGAGCAAGACTTCTGAGAGACGCTGGCTAGGGACGCGCCATTGGAGCCTGAGAAGGTACAGCTGGTCGCGCGTTTTTGGACTTCAGCTGGCGAAGGAGCCTGCGTGATCTCAGGCTCCGGAACGGGGGAGGCAATGGCAACAGCTGCCAGAGCAAGAACGAGGATTGAACGAGAAGAAAACATTTTTGAAAGTGCTAGTTCTGATAAACGAGTGTCCCTGCTGCGTTGTACTCTGACGACTATAGCTGATTTATATTCGTCTTCTTCCCTTCGAAATTGTCCGTGTTACTCCACACCTCTTTTAAATTGGACATATCAGATCCTCCAATTGTAATGGTGGTCAATCTTTAGGCAAAACGTCCAAAGCATCTTGGCAATGTGACCCTTCCACCGAGGCCTGTTCGGTCATGCTGAACAAATAGCTAACTTAGGGGTAAACCCTAATCAGTTAGGTACTCTGTAAACACTGAGCGTTCTGCTGGTTGGTGAAATGAAGGGGACCCTGCCTGTTTCAGAAGCACTCCGGGCCCGGACCTCGGAGAGTGTGGGGAAGTGAGGAGGGCATCAATTGGTGGCAAGATCTGAGCCAACGACGGAGCTAAATTGCCCACCAATGATAGCATTGAATGAAGCCGAAGCCATATACTATTCCCGATAGGCTGCTCTACCTTGAGGCTGTACAACGTGGCAAATGTTTTCGGCCATTGCCGACTGGTGGGTCCTCGAACCGTAATCATTGAACAATACCGAGCTGTCGGTAGATCCAGCTACAACTATCTCTTCTAGCTATTTTCGGGTTTAGGCATTCTTCGAACCACGTGCCAGAGGCCAAGAGAAAAACTCCAGTGCCGTTGTAGGCAAAGCCTTTCAGATACATTGATTTGCATTGGCGGACTGCTGCACGACATGAACGAAACCAAGGCCAGACGCTTGATAAAGTTTTTCCGCCTTGATTGCCGAGAGCAAAGCAACCGTCTTCTTTGAACAGAGTATCATGATAGTCTTTACATTCGCTCTCTCCATTATTTGTGCGATCACTGACGGGGTCTGCTGCGTGAGGGGGATAGTAAAACGAAGGAGCGTCCTTGATGTGCGTTTTTATTCAAATCGCATATGTCGAGCTACCTTTCTTCCTGTTTCCCATGACGAGGATGGGTCTGTGAATGATTTGCAATCACGAGCTCCTTTTTGAGAACTACCACATATTTTGAGGAGCAAAAGCCGCAAAAGTAGACGAATGAATTGATGGTAGGAGTCTCATCTTTACTGCTCTCATGATGCCTCCGGGGATACATCTTTGAGCCAATGACCCATCTCCACGACTGTTTCCATCTTTTGTTCCCCGGTGTATCCATCCCATAAGCCAACACCATCCTTCACACTCAATTGCACCATTCTCGCAAGCTCTGCATCTTGAGCTGTAGGGTGTGCTTGCGAACTGGACATGCTTTCGTCCCAATCCTTCTTCATCTCATCGATATCCCTGGCACTCTCGATTTTCCCAGGAGCGTCCTCGGAGTGCTTAGACCTACCGCGTCCTGATCCGTACAGCCGATGGCTTCGCTTTAGCACACTCGCAAACTCTTCAATCTGATCTCTGAGCGGGAATTGAGCACCCAGCTCAATACGAAACGGAGGGAGACGTAGTGATGCACTACTCGGTGGGTACTTGAGATGAGCTTTGCGAGGGACGGCAGTCACCTGGGGTTCACCACCGTCCGGTGTCATTGGTGATTTAGTTCCATTCTCTTCCTCGGGCAAGGCAGGTATGGCACCGGAGTCCTCGGGCGAGGGAGGTGTGGCACCAGTTGTGCGGAAGAAGAAGACTGGGCTTGCAAAAGGATCTGAATATGACGAAAAGTCCTTAAACAGTGTGGAGCGGGCTGTAGAAATGCAGGCACTTCTTAAATAGGCATTAGGAGCGAGCAAGTTAGGAGATGGTACTTTCGGCCCACTCTTAATCCGTTGAGGCTGGTTGATATCTGGAGGAATCGCCTTTCCCCGGTTGCCCCCGGCCGAGCGATGCGATTGTGGACTAGGCTCTTGCAAATTGATCCAATCTGTAATTGGATTGTTGACGAGAGCAGCATTGACGCCCGTCTCACCTATTCGACATTCAGTCAGAGCGAGCATGCTCGCCAGGCTCCCGCCTACCAGCTCGCCGCAAACATGCAGGCGAACATTGTTGTTGCTGCAACCGCGCTTGCCATAGCGTGATGTCGAAAACTGCGTCAACTTCGGAACAACATTCTTGACGACCCAATCATAGCCCGCAAGCACATCGTGAACAGGTGTGGGGTAGCAGTGCTCGCGAGAGAGGCGATAATTGATTTGGATCACAGTTGCAGAAACAGTTTTCGCAAGGACGGTAGGGCGGAAATCTTCATGAGTCCGGGACTCATCACGATTAGTCACCAGCTGTGGTAGGCCTGATGGTAGCCAGAGAAGAATTCTCGAAGAAGGATGCACAGGAGTATGGATGCTATGACGACAACCATACAAGTCAATACGTGTCTCAAAGGGCGGTGCCACGGACGCGGGGTGTTGGGCGCCTTACTCAAGAGCAATAGCGCCATTGCTTCGGCAAGGAACCCATATTCGATTATGTTGGGGGGCGGAAGCAGTTGTGAGCTGGGCAGCGGAGGTTTTTGGTAGTGCAGCACGATGGAAGAGAGACGGCCATGCTGGACGATGCAGCATTCGTCAGAGAGAGAGGGAGAGTCAGGGCGTTGGTGGGGCTGAGCAGTGGGCTGGCGAATGCTCTTCAGTCAAGACAGAGGCTTGTGACGTTTCATGATCGAGTGGTCCGTATACGGCGATGGAGAAGGTTTGGTGTTGGGGGCAGTGTTTGATGCACACTGCCAGGCGGACCCAAACCTGAGCCCGCGCTACCCTGGTCCAGGGCCCAGGCTGGCCCAGAAGAGCCAAGTGGCCCCGTGGAGCGAAGGGGACGCGAATGGAGAGCGAATGGGAAGCGAATGGGGCGGTGATATTATAGTGTTAGCCGCGTGTAAGGACGCGCCAAAGAGGGCTAGCGCTCGCTCCGGCTGCCGCCACCCTGGTCCTTCCCATCCGTCCACCAGTGCCACCCACGCCGACACGCCTCCTAATCCAACATCACGCTCCCTATCACGTCCTGCTTTTCTTGTTCTTCTGTGCGCCCTGCATCGAGTCCAGTCCTTTCTACACCTCTTCTTCTTCTTCTTGTTGCCACCACCTGGCCATTTGCACTTCGGTGTCCCCTCCTTGCAATCCCACTTCCACCCTCTCATCCCTAATAATATTTCTCCCATCCTGTTGCCTCCGCTCAACCACTCCCTAGGTGCCCCCATAGCCGTAGAGCGGAAGCTGCCCTCCTATTTATATACCACGCGTCGCCACAGTCGCCCAAGGCCAATTGGTCCTTTGCTGCTACTCTCGGAAATTTTCTTCTGCTTGCTGCTTTGTCAATTGGTCTTGGAGCTTGGTGCTGCGAACCGCTCCCTTCGACCGCAGAGCTCACAGGGTGTGTGTTGCACGGTTCCATCTGTCCACGAGGCCGTCCTTGAGCTTCCTGTATCCGCCCCTCCGACCGTCTTTGCCAATCGTTGTGTGTCACGACAGTGACGTCGCGCTCCCATTACTCTAATCCCCCACCTTCTCCTCTGATTTCCTCCTCGGAGCAGAAGCCCTGTCTACGACTTCGGAAGAGAACATGCCCGACGTATCAAGAGCGAGGAGGTTCCTCGCAATACTTCGGAATCTCTTTCTGTTCGCTCTGCTATACGCGTCAATATGGGGCATTGCAGAAATTGCGCGGAATCCCGCATCTGCTAAGGACAAGCTGCGAGTACCCAGCATACTGGACAAGGCATTGCCGTCCAAGCTTCGTCCGGACAAGGTAGTTGCGGGCAACTCTGGCAATGTCGCAGTGAAGTTCGAAGGACACAAGAAGATGATTTCCATCAATCCCTACGCAAACCTTTTCAACCGACCCCAGACCGCCGTGGTACCAAAGGACGACTACTTGGGTACGCGTCCACACATAGATACCGAAGCTGACCTGAACTTGCTTGTGGAAGAGTGCCGGGGTACCTACGAGGGGATTGAGAAAATGAGGAACGTGTTTGAATGCTTACAATTCCTTGCCAACGACGAGAAACGATACTACTCCCTGCCGGAGAAAAGCCACCGAGCCAGCCAACAAGATCCCCGCAAAGCAGAATACAATAATGCAGATGGGAAGAACAACACGCTTCACAGCTACGTCTCCACGGACTCCGCCGAAGCACCTTCGCAGTCGTCCATGGGTACTTGCCCGGGTCCTATCATTCCCTATCACGTATACTGGACTGGACCTGCCACCTGGCGTGTCGAGGTGTTCGTGAAGAGCTATTTGTACACGCAAAACCTCGCATGCTCGCGTCTTTGGATCTGGCTTGATGCGGACCGCAATCCTAACGCCGTGGATGACATGCTTCACCGTGACCCGTTGTTCGCCCGCTTCCTGCCCTTAGTTGAACGCGGCGATATCACTCTCAAAGCCTGGAAATTTCCTTCTCGCATTCCGCTCCCCAAGCAAGAGGACAACACGGATGGCGTTGGCTACTACAAATCTCCCGGAAAGCCGAACGCGAAGGGCGAGTTTGCCGTGGCGGAGAACATTGTTGAAGATGCGACTGGGCAACAGTGGCTTGTCTTGACTCCCAAGCAGATGACCTTCCTCCCAGTCGCTGTCTCCGATGCCGTGCGATTTGTCGTGCTTCACATTCATGGTGGCTGCTACTTTGATATGGACGTTCTAATGCTCCGAGACATGCGCCCGCTCCTTTTACCGCGTGAGCACTCGTTTGCAGAGCGCTGGGCTGCTCACTCACATCCTGGTGATTACAACACGGCAATCATGTCTCTCACCGCTAATTCATCCCTTTCTTCTTACCTAATCCGTGGTGGCGTTCGCATGGGCCTAAATTTCCATCCTCGTGTCATAGGTCGTATGGCCTGGAAAGACGGACGTGATCGCGAATTCTTGATGTTGGAAACCGCTGCGTTCGACCCAATCTGGACTGAATTCAATTGGGACCGTGAAGGCCGTTGTACGGTACCGTGTTTCAAGAATTATGGGGAGGCGTTCAAAGGGAAACCTGACGCGATCAGCTACGAATGGGAGAGCTATGATGGCCCACAACTTCCAACCATCTCAGCCGACTCTTCTGACAGCAAGACTGAGGAATTGCGGAAGCGGAAGGAATCCGCCCCTGTCCCGAGCAGAATCGACGTCCGTCACCGAAAGCGCTCAGTCATTTCTTCCACAGAAGCCACACTAAGCGCTCCCAACTCTGACATGGAATTCTCTTCCAAGCAAGCGACCCTGGAAGTCGAACCCATGGCCGAACCGCTGGACTCCTTCGCCATGACCAGCGAAGACGAGGCCGAGCTCCGCCGCGCCGGCGTGGTCAAGGAGTACGTCCTGGAAGAGGACAAGTACCCCGCGAATAATCGGACGTTGGAGAATTTCTTCCGCGGCGCCTGGACGTACCACGTTCACAACCAGTGGACCAAGCATCCGGAGCCGTCGTCATGGTTCGACGTGCTCGAGCGTGCCCACGATGGCTTCTTCCACGGTGCTCGCACGAATCCGTACGGCGAAAAATGGGCGGGGCCGGCGGTGCTGCCGTACAACAAGTGGCCTGATATGGTGTGATGGCTGTTTACGACACTTTCGTCTTCCGTCTGGGGCGTTCATACGATGGCGGTTTTTTCCAATTGTCAGATATTTCTACGCAGCTACCAGCGCCGAACTCGTGCGATCATTTCGCTCTTCGCAAAGCGCAAATCTGAAGCAGTATACACACTGCGCTTTTTTCCTCCTTGACATTATTTACTTCACCGACTCCAAAATTTCTCACTTCCAAAGGCTGGGACCGGACTCAGGACCTGCATAGAAAAAAGGCCGCGGCCGAACGGTGTTCTTCAAACAGGAATGTCAAAGAGCTTGACCTCCCTGAACTTATCTTTCTTGTATGTGTTTTTACTCCGTGCGTTCTAGCGACACTTGTGTCATTCGCTTCATGTTTATCCCATTTCATCCCTCTTGTAACACAATTTGTTTCCAGTACAGGCGGGAGATTTGACCGCTTTTTTTTTCTTCTTTTTGCCATCCAGAGTGGTGTTATCTGGCCATCTTTGGCCGCCGGGGTTAAGAGGAGTTTCCTGAAAGAAACTGCTGTTTATTGCTACTATTCCTACAAAAGGAATAGGCGAAGAAAATTGCTCAATGAGCATTAATGGCCAAGCACGTGTTGTGATTGCTGTCAAGCCAGACGGCCCTTGAGAGGGACCACGGATAGTGCGTACATAGAAACATGACCTCAGGACAATAAAAATGTCAAAATTATTCAAATGATCTTTGTGTGCTCTCACGCTGCGGAGGTGACTCAGGAGTGAACAGCTTGCTACTTTGTCTCACGATTTTACTACCCGTGTGAGGGTTATTGAGCTCAAAAGTCCGACATCAAGTATCGTACAATCTTTCGGTGATATGAAATGTTTTCAACGTCTTTGAACAGGGCTCAGCTACATGGCTTCGCCAGTATCGCTGCCATGGTGCACTTTATGTGCCTCACTGATTCGACAGCGACATCCAGCTACTTTGAAGCAGCAGAGTCCACAGAGTTTATACCAAAGCCTTCGATGGAAAATCAACCTGCCAGTGCCCATCCACCGCCGGCCATCCCACGCCATGATAGGGTACCAATGAAACGCCAGAAAATGAACGAGCGGGAAAGACCTTTGACAACGAGACATGTTTTCTCTCTTCTACAGTTCAATCAGAGCCTCTTCGACTGCCTTGGCCTGCGGCTGGTGCTGCGGCGCGCTCGGGAAGGAGTCTTGTGTATATTGCTGCGGATACTGCGGTTGCGCGTGTACAGATGCGGGCGCAGACCATTGCTGAGGCGGCTGCTGGTGCGCTACCTGAGGTGCCTGGATTGCTTGTGGTACCGGGGGCTGTTGTTGCAGGGGTTGAGGCTGCTGGTAATGTTGTTGCGGGGGCGGCTCGGAGACTTCGGGCTGGGGAGGCGAGGAGATGTATTGGGCTGGAGGTAGGGATGGTTGTTGTTGGTGTTGAGGTGGGGGAACTTGAGCATAGGGAGGCTGTTCTTGTGGCGGTGGCTGATGTTGGGGAGGAAATTGGGGTTGTGGAGGCTGGACTTGAGCCTGGGGTGGATATTTGGCTGGTGGGGGTTGCATAGGAGGTTGAGTCTGGTGATATTGTTCGGGGGATGATGGCTGGGGGACCATAGGTTGACCATTAGGCATTGCAGATGGAGCGGTCTGCGTGCCAGGTGCTTGGGGTGGATGATCTAAATTCTGAGGTGCCTGTTCACCATAGTAATATGCTGTGGCTGGGCTACTTGGTGTTTGTGAAGGCGGATAAGGTGCAGATGACTGTGAAGGGTATTGTTGTGATGAGTTCCTACGACCCATTGGTGGTGGCTGCTCGGGAAGCTGCTGATACACAGGTCCTGGAGTCTGTTGTTGTTGAGGTGGGCCATTATAGCGATTGTCGTACGGCTGTCCGTACTGTGAACTTGATCCAGAAAGTTGATTTCCGTACGGTCCAGCGTGAATAGTGGCGCGCTTGTTGAGAGGCTGATATGGAGAAGGTGGGTTCTGGTAGGGAGGATACGAAGGTTGAGCAGGGACAGGGGTGTTGCCTGTGTAGAAACTCTCGGCTGTGTTTTGACCTTCCAGTGGGCCAGTCGGCAGGCTCGGATACATACTTGACATGGGCCTCGAGGAATACGTCGAAGACGGGTACGCTCTGGAAGGATGTTGATTGTAAGTGCTGGATAACCGGTCTTCCAGCATGCGGTCATAATATCTAACGACTGTAGCCAATTTGGAATGAAGGTCTAATAGCGTATCTAATAGATTGGTAAGTCTTGTTACAGAAAATAAGGAGTAATAGGACTGGTTGGACCGTACCATGCTTGCTCATTGTTTCTCCATATGTCCGAGCTAACTTTGGCCTCAGCATGCCAATACTCTCATATAACTCTTGAATCTGCGGTTCGCGTAGAATAGTGCCAGGAGGCTGATGCTGTAATCGGTCTACGAGCGTCGAGAACAGATGAATATTTTCTGCCTCCACAGGTGTAAGCTCATAGTCATTCTTCGGGAGGGATGTCGAGGGGAAGCCATTTGGAGTCTTGGATTGCTCTTTCAGGGTGGCTGCATGCTTCTT
The DNA here is from genome assembly GCA_021031095.1 of Bathelium albidoporum. NCBI lineage: Eukaryota > Fungi > Ascomycota > Dothideomycetes > Trypetheliales > Trypetheliaceae > Bathelium > Bathelium albidoporum. Next base: position 144,069 of record JAGFVP010000026.1, on the reverse strand, counting down.
CTTTTGCTCTTCCATGTCCTGTAGTGATGCTGCAATAGCTGCTTTTAGTTCCGGGTCATCTTCCTCATCCACCGGAGGCAGTTTCTTGGATGCGCCATTCGTTGTCGGTGTCTCCTTCTGTGACTGAGATTGTGGAACATATCCTGAACTTGAAGGGCCCTTGCTTTCTTCCAAGCTCATTTCGAGTGCCCTTTTCAGGTCCGCATCGAAGCTATCATCTACCCGTGCATCTCTTGGCTGCATTGACCCCTGATATAGTGTGCGTGCCGGCTTCGGAGCACCGGGCCCAGGAGACAGTAGTGCCTCTCGGGCTTTCTCAGTTATCCTCGCGTAGCAGCCATCATCGACCCGGACAGGCTGTATGATGCCAAGGTGAGGAAGAGGTATTGACTTGCTCGAGCAAGAGCCGCAAAAGACATTGCCGCAGTTTCGACAGTGGTGCTTGCGATTTGTGAACGTAAATTTTTCACGGCATCTCATACAGACATCTGAATCCGTCCATTCGGGAGGCTGCTCATTGTTAGAGAGTGCCTATTCGTGACGTTCGAATTCATACGTACTGCGCTGCTGTCGAACATGCTTCTGGCAACGTCGACTCTCGGGGGAAATCGGTAGCCTTCCCTTTGCAAAGTCTTGTAGACTTCGTAGACGTAAGACAGATTACTTTGACCTTCAGCAGCCACAGCCCAAGCTTGTATGAGCTCTAATAGCTTGTTCTTCACATCTTCGTTCGGTGCAGCGGTCCCATAGGCCTTGAGTAGAGAAGTGAGGCTATCGATGAATTCTCGCGAGGCTATTTCAGCAATGAAATGGGATCCTCCGTTCTTTGCGCAGGTATCTGTGAGCTGGAAGGACGTTAGGAATGCACCGTGACGCAAAGGAACTCGTGGACATTACGTTCAGCGTAGCTAACTGGACGTTGGGATTCTTGTTGCCTAACCGCCGTTTCAGCGAACGCATGGCTTCTTTTGGCTGCACGGTTTTGGATCGGATGAGATCGGAGATTTCTAGATTGAGCGCCATGTCCTCCCTGAGCATTGTCAGGAAAATCGCAACTGTAGTAACCATTTGGCACTTTGCTGGACTTACAAGCTCGAGGAGGTAGCTCGCTCAATCTGCTGATCGAGCTCGGAGCTGGAGGCGAACCAGCCCGCCATGACGAAGGGAGATACAGGGAAGTGGAAAGATGTTCAGTGATATGAAGGATCTTCGAGGGAATCTTCTGGCTAGGGGGATATTCGCACTTCCAGCGTTTGTAGACAAGTTGTGAAGAGCGGTAGAGAGGAGGTTGTTTGGTGTGGCCCAGCTGTGGCGCAAAGTGGCGGATGACGACAAGGTGCTCATGTCTCAGCACCTCTACCCACCATTTCCCTTCCCTCTTTTTCTGCCATCCTGAAAGTAGGACTGCCTGGCCAGACGTCGCCGAGTTCTTCTGACTCGGTACTATCTCTCGTTCTCTTTCTCAACAATACATCTGGCTGCAACAAACTTGCTCTTCGAATTGAGACGCCTTAACCCACCCACTCAAGTGCGCCTCGAGAAGAGAGCCCTACATCCATCCCTAGGGGTTGCTAGACATGACTCCTACCCAGATACTGCTTCGCCTGCAGTTATGAGCGCTGCGGCACCATTGCCGCCCCGGCCGCCGTCGCCACCACGTTCAGGACGAAACAGCGGCAGCTATGGGGACTACACCGTAAACAATGGCGATGGACCATCAAGACAATGGCCCGGAGCAAATGGCAGTGCGCATGCCGCCCACGCCCGCTCGTCGGCGCCTATGCCTCACATCGCGGACCTGAAGGCCGGCGCTTCACAAGCCATCAATCGCTACGCTTCGGTAAAGTATCACTAAATTCCCAATCCGTCGAAAAGCGGCTAATGTTTGAAACTCAAGATTAGTACCCTTCTTGCTCAAGCCACCGAGTCTGCACGCTTAGCTGAGACGCAGTTGGATTTTCGACGTCCGGATCTTGCGTATCGTGAATACTTGACCGCTTCGGAGATTGTCCTTAACGTAATACCCATCCACAAAGACGCGCCGTCTCTGCAAGGGGATCGAGGCCGACTTTTCCGCGAGAACAAAGATCTCAAGAAGGTAAGAGCTTCCAGCCTTCTGGCAAATAAGACCTTGGTGCGCCTTGGCGGCTGACGCAGTGTCATAGAAGTTGGATGCCCAGCATAACCAATTCGCGAAGATCAAAGAGATCATAGTAAATGACAATAAGAGAAGTGGTGTTATGCCGGCTCGAGTAAATCGTATCGTTACGTCTTCCCAAAGCAGGCCGTCCAGTCGAGACTCGGCACGTTCTTTCCATTCCTCTCATACAGCGCCCTTGGACCAAGGTCATCTGCCCATGCCTGATGGTCCGATGTATGAGAACGGGCAAAGTCCAAAACGGGCAAACCAACGCACGTCTGTTGGCAGCATGTCGGATATCCCATCCGGTCGCTCAACTCCATCCAAAGCGAGGCCCCCCGTACAACCGAAGCCAGAGGGTATGCATGGGCGAAACCTACATTATGGCAGCGGGGAAGTGGTCGATCAAGTTAGATCAGTGCCAGTTGATGCGCTTGGAGAACGCTTCGCCCGACTGAGAACATCGGGCATTTCTGCTGATACAATTCCTCTTTCGCTTCGGCCTGGAACGTCATCCTCGCAGAGATCAACTGTATCCGACTCTCCTGTCGCGATGCCTTCTCCTTCATCTTGGGAGTCTGCAGGATCATATGGCAGTCAGGGTAACGTCTCCTCCCCATCAAAACGGCCCTTTGGACCTCGAGGAATGCCACCGGCTGGCGTGCTGCCTCCACACCCCTCAAAGTTGCCCTTGGATACCCATCTCGCCAACGCAATGCCCAAGGCCCCAAGTCCGACATATAGCCCTGCACGAAATATGCCAACTCCAGCCAGCATCAACCCTCCACGAACAACAGCACGCAGCATGGTGTCTACAGGCCGCCGCAGCAACTCGGTCGCCTATTCTACCGAAATTCGACAGCCTAGCATCGATGAGGGGTCAGTTTCTTCATACTTTCCGCCGTCCAGTAATGGTGTCGTCACCGGCAGACCAGGTAGAGGAAATTCGCTCAACTTGTCGAGCGAGACCCAAATACCAGCACCTAAGCTCTACGACTTCCTTCGTATGTACGCTGTGCTATTGATTGACGTACGCCCGCGTGAGGACTTTGACCAAGGTCACATATGGTCGCAATCCATCATGTGCATAGAGCCCACCGGACTACGCCCTAATATGTCAGCAGAAGAGCTTCAGGACTCGCTGGTGATTTCTCCTGATCCAGAACAAGAAATGTTCGAGCGTCGGGATCAGTATGATCTTGTCGTATATTATGACCAAAGGACAATAACAGATGAATACCTCAGCAACAATATGCCAAAAACGGAAAATGAGGTTGCACTACGATCACTGCATGATGCCCTTTTCGAATTCAATCAAGAAAAGCCCCTGCGTCGACCTCCCATACTTCTCAGTGGAGGTGTTGAAGCTTGGGCCGACCTGGTTGGAGATCAGGTTCTGATAGCGTCAGACACTGCTGGTTTTGTCCGATTGCAAAAATCCGAAAAGAAGGCAAGACGTCTCGGCAGAGTTCCCGTTCCTCGAGAATCGAGTGTCATCATACGGAAACGGCGGCTGCGGGACTATAACCCCCTCGATGAGGAAGAGGAGCGAAAATGGGTGGAGAAGGCTAGGATTGAGAGCGTATCTGTGGAACCGCCACCACGGAGCGAAGATGAAGAAGAGCAGCCTGAGAATGCGACACCAATTGTCAGGAGCTACGAAGATTACCTTCGTCGGTTTCCTGAAGTTTCTGCACTGGAACAGCAATCCATGGTCACTCCACTACCACCAGAGCGATCGCCACCGCCTATCCCGAGCTATCATCCACCTCCTATGCCACAAGTTCCAACGCGGCCAGCGCCAGCCGCTCCAAGGGTCAGCTACAGCGGTGTACACGATCGGAGCGCTTCGTCGAATGCGCCCATGTCCCGAACCACCCATCTACCGTCTTACATTCCACCACAAAATCTTCCCCAAAACCTGCGACTGCCTCGAACAGGCCTTGTCAATTTTGGCGTGACTTGCTACATGAATGCAACGCTCCAATGTCTGAGTGCCACTGCACCTCTGTCACTTTTCTTTCGTGACGATGCTTTTCGGGGTTTCGTGCAAAAGGAGAACTGGAAAGGGTCGCGGGGACTCATGCCCGAATTCTTCGCAATCGTCATCCGTAGTCTCTGGAAGGGAGACGTGTCGGCGATACGGCCCTCTTCATTCCGTGGCTTCTGTTCAAGATTAAATCAAGAATGGGGAATTGATCGGCAACAAGATGCCAAAGAATTTTTTGACTTTCTCATCGACGTTTTACATGAAGATCTCAATACCAATTGGGCGCGCACTCCGTTGCGAAGCCTTACAACCGAGGAAGAAGCGGTTCGTGAGCGCTTACCCAAGTTCTCTGCTTCAAAGACGGAATGGAGTCGATACTTGCACCGGGAACAGTCTTACCTCACCAATCTCTTTGGGGGACAACACGCCTCGCGTTTACGCTGCATGACGTGCAACTTTACTTCTACTACTTACGAGGCTTTCTATAGCATCAGCGTCGAGATTCCACGCTCTGGTACAGGCGATATCCGTGATTGCCTTCAGCACTATTGCGCAGAAGAACGGCTTTCGGGCGATGAGGTGTGGAAATGTCCTCGGTGCAATAAAGAGCGGGAAGCCACTAAGCAAATCACTATCACACGTGCACCCCAGTTCCTAGTCGTTCACTTCAAACGCTTTTCTGCGTCTCGAACAGAATCGGCGCGGAAGGTCCGCACACCTGTGGACTTTCCACTGCAGGGACTCAATCTCGAGCCGTATATGCTTTCGCCTCCGTCACCGGAGGATGCTGAATATATCGCCCGCAAATATGGAGCGGAACAATCAAAGCTGGACATAGCAATGTCACCTCCTCAAATTTATGATGCGTATGCCGTGATGCGGCACATCGGCACAACCATGACAAGTGGGCACTATGTTGCCCTGATCAAGGACCAGGCGCGGCAATGTTGGCGACAATTCAATGACGCAAAGGTTGATGATTTCGAGCCTTCGCGGTTGAGAGAAGGCGCGAAGCTGCAAAATGAACAGGCGTATATTGTCTTTTATCAGCGGGCTCCGACAAGGTGATGGGACGATTATAGTGATATTTGGCTTGCTTTCGGGCATCAGTGTTGCATGTGATAGCGTTCTGATTGCATTTGCGTCCTTGACCTGCATGAGTCTTAGGCGCTTTGGGTATGATCAGAAGCATTTTAATGCGTGGTTAGCATGTGTGGAGCGGCAAGTCTTAGACTTGTGCACGCGCAAGAGTCTTGCGGTTCATAAATGCTTTCAGATACGATATCGTCTTTCTCTGTGCAGACACTTGATCATGTTGTATCGCTTAGGATAAGCCCAGTGGTAAGGTGATGGCTCAACATGCTGCAACACCAGCCGCTCTCCTAGCCATCCCTTCTACCCTCTACCTTTCCTCTTTCGCCCCACCCAAACTCAACCTTTCCCCTCAAATCTCTCCCTTCTCCGCCTTCCCCTTCGTATGCTCTTGCAGCTCCTCGATGTGCTGGTCATGATCATCCACCTGCTGCCGTTCCCGATCAGCCTTGACGCCGCTCTCGCCCGCGCTCGCCAACTCCTCGTGCCAGTGGCCCTTGCCTTGCTCTTGCTTCTTGATCTGCGACTGCTTGACCGACTCGAGGTGCTCCGGGTCGTGCGCCTTGTCTTCTTTGACGCGGAGCAGCGGCGCGGAGGTGAAGGTGCGGTGGGGGAAGGTGGGTTGGCGGCGAGGACGCAGGAAAGGTAGGCGTGGGAGCGGCATGGGTGGTTATGAGGTTTGAGGGTTCTGGATTGGGGGGTTTTTGGAGTTGGAGTTCTGAGTCTAGAGTTTGCAGGCGGGAGGCCAATTGGTGAAGGACAGTCCTGTCTCGTTTCGTGCAGATCATGCGCGTGCGCCACGGCTAGTTCTAGTACAATGACGTTGAAGCGTGGCGTTGGTTCTGAATCCTCAATTTGCGGCAAAGTTAGACCGAGATATTATCAGCCTCTCACAAATTGGTCCTCATCTAGGTAGTTTGCTTTGAATCAAGACAGTCGAACCTTGGATGAGCAAGTTCAAGCGCCTTCTGAAGCAAAAATCCGCTTTCATCTCATACGAATTCTCTTTCTTAGCCTGCTTTTATATTCTCAAGCCATGACGAAATGAAATATTTGCACCCCATTGAATTCAAAAGTTGTAGCCATCCTCAACATTCTAGTCTTCTTCATCATCAAACTCATCACTTAAATGACTAGAAGCTTCGTCATCAGAATCGTCATCCGAATGGCTGAGGTAACCACCTGTCGTGTCTGATCCTGCGTTTTCGTGTCCAGGGTCCCCATCTGCCACTGTTCTCGGCGAGGTGGTTGGCTTCGCTGAGTTGGCGATAGTCATCCTTCCATCTGCGAATGTTCTTCGAGAAGACCCGATTACGCGTGCGCTCTCAATCGAGTTCGCCAGCGATGTAGAATCTTCCAGCAACATCCCAGCGCATGGAGCCTCGAAAAGTTTTCTCGTCAAGGAACTGGAATTCTATCACATTATCCTCTTCAAAGCTCGATTCCATTGTGCCTGTGTCGCGCCCTTGCCAGTTGCACTTGCTCGTGCCCTTCTGGCTCTGCGGGAGTCGCTCAGAACGAAAGGTGCCTTGGTAGACACCAACGTCAAAATCACCCCATACATGGCAGCTACTCCGAGATTGGCAGAGGCAAAGTTTCAGGGACTGAGAGATGTCCCATTCTTCGCTGATTGCTGGAGCAGCAACTGTATTTGATCCACTGAGGTCTTCTGGGATTATCTACCAAGAGTCAGAAACGTCGAAATAGAGTGGGCAAGTCTCAATGATAAGCACATACGAATGCTGCATCTTTCTTTTGCTTCTTGGCAATAGTTTTTAGAAGCCGATCTTCTCTTTTCCGTTTCTTTCGTGCCACTTCCTCCGCTCGCTTCTCTCGCGTCACAATGTCATGTAACTTCGCATCGCACTCGGCCTTCTTGACCTTGTATTCGGTCTCAAGCTCCGCAACGACCTTTGCAACTTCGGGTGGAACTACGAATTTGCCATCATTGGCTTTCGCGTGCGCAATCAACGCCTTCTTTGCAGAGTCCTTGCTAGATTTTGACTTCATCCCATAATATACTCAATGTGCGCTGTGGAATTTTCCTGTCTCATCTTTGTGCGGCGGTGGCTGATGGACTCTGGGTTTGCCTTTATTGGTGAATAGAGGCGGGGACGTAGTATAGTTGAGCAGGAACATTAGGCGATCACTGTCACATCGCTGGATCTTGTTGACTTCGAGATAGCCTTCGTCCTCCCATGATCGTTCATACTCAAAGGGACCCGACCTGGGTCTCGGAAATTGAAGCTTGTTGTATTCCATCAAAAATCGATCCGAATCCATTGTGCTAGTTGAAGCCCAACTCACTGTAACCTGCCTTGCCTATGATACAGATTACAAGCGAATTATGGAGTGCACGGTGGAACATGAATCGGAAGTAAAACTCATACAGGAGACAAAGTGGAGTGAAACTGCAGTTGTTTGAGCCTACCCAGTGCGAGCAAACGAACTCAAGTATGGTGGAAGACAGGCTAAGCCGAATATAGTGACCTTTACCATAAGATAATGGTACAAAGCACCAAGCCGGATCCACAGAATTGAGTCCCGTCCAGTAAAGTTAGAGTAAAAAGGTATTCATTGACTGACTGATTTGATTCGTTCTCAATGTCACGGAATCGCTGCAAGCAGCAGGAACAAGCTCGATTGCTTAGCTCATGTTAGCTCAGATATATAGCTTGGTTATAACCATTGTATCGTAAAATTACGCCGTTGTACCGTCACATCTCAGGCTTACTCACTAAATACTCATGTCTGAAAGTGGAGAAGGGAATGGGTAAAACGGTCGGTACCTGGGAATCTCCCTGTTCTGGAACGCAGCATGTCTCAAACCAACATGTCTCATGATTTAGACAATTCTCAAATTACTACGAGGTATTTGGTTGAATAATTTATCACGCTTTTCGACAATCAAGCGAAACAGAGATACGGATTCTACTATCGACCTCCAAGCTCTAGGTTCTAGTAGCAATCATGACAACTGCACTCCTCGTTATAGATATGCAAACCTTCTTTACCTCCATGACCACGAAATCCCTCCCGAACGTCCTGAAGCTGATCTCTCACTTCCGCTCTCATGCCCAACCAATCATTTTCACCCAGCATGGCCACTCAAAGGAAGAGCTCACGCCCCCTTATCGCAACCAACTCGTCCGCAAATGGGGGCCCGACGGTTCCATCGCGACGGGCTCGACTGACTGGGAGCTCATGCCCGAGATCAAGGAAGTCCATGAAGCGGACGAAGTGGTTGCGAAGAACACATACGACGCCTTCATCAACACGCCGCTCGAGTCCAGGCTTCGAGAGGGCGTCGGAGTGAACCGCATTGTAGTCTGCGGTGTCATGACCGACTGCTGTTGCGATACGACGGGCCGAGCAGCGTTCAATCGAGGCTTTGAGACTCTGCTAGTGGCCGATGCGTGCGGGAGCGCGAACGAGACGCAGCATAAAGCTGGCCTACAGGCCTTCCGGTTCGCTTTTGGCGAAGTCGTTAATACAAAAGATGTTCTACAGCGGCCCTTCTAGATTTTGTAGACTATGTGTTGATCGTACAATTGGGTATTTGATAATGCCTGAGTTACGATTTTCATTTGCACCTATTCCATGGCTCTCTCCGCGCAAACTCGATCAGGCCCGGGCGTTTGGTGGCGAGAAGAAAGAAAGGAAGGAAGGAAGGAAGAAAGAAACAGAGGACAAACCGGTAGCGAATGTCGCATTCCCAAATCGGAGTTAGACAGCGATTCATTATTATCAAATGCCTGGAACTAGCGCCGACATTTGCTTCATTATGCCTCAGCGAAGTCAGTTCAAAGTACAAACCAAGATATCCTAGCCATTAGCGACTAGCAGCTTATTACATGCATTGGCGTTCTCGCAGCAGGTCTTGCGAATATATCAAATCTGAGCATATTCAATTTCCAAAGCGCTGATGTTGTCCAACGTGCATTTAACAATCGTATCGTCTCTTCACGACGTACTTCGAGCGATTCGACTATCCAATCCTGATAGAGTTAGTAGGGCTTAATTAATATGTCCAACTAATTGCGCAATTTAGTCAGAAATTTCAGTAAGGCCCCACTAACTCTTAAAATAGGATGGATAAATGGTTACCATCTCATATTCCTTATGAGCACTGGGTACCAAGGTACTGTAATTCATTAATCTTTCCAATCCCCGAATTCACAGACAGAACGTAAATTCTCTCCTGCAAACGGTTAAGATCAGCGTTTCGAATGCGGGGAAATCGTCTGGGGTACATATCAGTAGGGTATCAGCAAATATACAGCCGAGCAAGGCGTTGGGGTATTCTTGAAAAATGGGCCAATGTCTTGGCGTTTCCTTATCTTCTGCTTCCCATTTGGATCCTCTAGCTAAGGCTTACGACCATTTCATTTTCTATACCTATCAATCATATTTAGTAAGTGATTGGAGCAGGTTTTGCAACTGCTGCACGATGAGAACATAGGCTTGCAAGAATTTGACAAGTTGTCGCAGCTGAGAGGATGGAGATAGAGGGCGTAATGCGTAGTGTAAAATAGGGAATCGGGTCGCCAAGGATTTCGTTCCCCTTATTAAGGCCTGCAGCGTCATAATGTTGGGACAAAGCACAGATGAGCAAGTCCAGTATAGGCCTTCTAACGACACCGAGACACCGCTGCTAGATCCATCTAATCAGAAATCGAAAATGAAAGACGAAAATGTCGTGGTGGAACGCTGTACTTCCTATGGTCGAGGGGGCGCTGGAAACCTTCGTAAGTGCAATGCTTTCCGCGGAAATAGCTTTCATTGTGTATACATTACCTGTGGATGAAGCAGACTGATCAAAACCAGGCCGTGCATCACTCAACAGCGCTGAGAATGTCCCATCCCCGACGGAAGAGAAGAGACGCAAGAGCAGTGTCTGGTCGCTTCCCAGCGGTGATATTGGCTCAAGGAGAAGCTCAATCATGAGTTTGTTTAGGAGAGGGGGTAAAGACGAGAGTCCGCCACAATCTTCGTAACATGAACGCATGTGCAGGGGAGAAATGGCGAATGAGTCATAGTATGGAGGTATTGCTGGAAAAATTGCATGCCATAATCACAAGTCAGGCAATTGGATGCGGTGGTGCTCAGCAGTTATTTTCATTCTTCAATCAATCGAATTGCTCCCTGCCAGTTCGAGAAGAATAAACCGATTCACAGCCCCCAAAGCAAAACTTGCGAGGACTTAACTTCTCTTACTATACGCGATGTACCTTTAGCTCCAGACACCTTGACCATTCCTTGCCGAAGCCTCACTCATTCCCAGTCTTCCTCATCACTCTCCTCCTTAACTGCATCCACTTTCTTCTCCTTCGGGCTTCCGGACGCGCGACTTGGCGCCCCACTCACCATATCGTAGCTCGCGTCACTGTCAGCCTGAGACTTTTCGTCGTTGGAGCGTCGGCCCTCAGCAGGCTTTAGCAAGTCTGCACTCTCATCACTGTCCTTGGCGGAGACAGGTGCTTGCAGCGTTGTCTGTGACGCGGACGTAAGCTTAGCCTTCTGTGGGTTTGGTGTCGAAGTCTCTTCATCCGAATCTTCGTCCCAAGCGACTTCTTCTTCGCCACCTGTTGCCGCGCCTAGCACAGAACGTCAATCGAAGAAGCTTCAGATCAAAGAGTTTGACCCATCACCTACCCTTGAGCATCTCCCGTCTCTTCGCCTCCTCCGTCTCAATCACGTGTCTGAGAAAATAATATCTCTTCCAGAACTCGCCGTACTCGACCCTCTCTGGAACCAATTTCTCCATCGCCCGCCGCAACTCCGGATACTTGTCTACATCCTTGGCAATCGCATCCGTCTTCTGCTCCGCGTCAAACTCCCGCGCCCACTTCTCGTACTCCGGGCTCGATGGATCTTTTAAGAAGCTGTCGAGGCTTGAGTGAATAACATGCAGCTGAGCATCGAAGCGCGTGGTGTGGATGACGCGTCTACCCTCGACGTCCCTGCTTTCGAAGAGGACCTGGGCCTTGCCGTCGCCGGAAGGGTCATCATCGTCGGGGCCGGTGATAGAGACTGCGTCGCGGAGGAAGTTGCGGATGTTGGTGCCGAATTTCAGGAGCGCTTCGTCGGCGGCGTCTTCGGCCTTTTCAATGTCCTTAAGGCGCTTCGAGGCTTCGGATCGGAAGCGGGAAAGCATCGACTCGGCCTCTTTGACAATGTCCGCGCCTAGATTCTCGGGTTTCTCGACGGTGGACCCATCGGCGGGGGCGTCTTTGTTGAAGCTGTCTTTGCTTGGGGATGGGACATTCAATGTAACCTTCTCGGTGGCATTCTCAAGCTGGGTCTGCAGCTCGTCGTAGCCGGAAGCTGCTTGAGAGCTTGCCGCATTATATTCGCCTAGAAATTCTTGCCGTGCTCCTTGGACGATGCTCTCGCCCTATAGTCCATTAGCATAGGGTCGTTGGAATTGAGACTGTAACCATGTTTGTACCCGTGTTCTGACCGAGCCTAAGAATCCTCCAAGACTAGCTCCCCAAGAGCTTGTGGAAAAAGCTTTATAGGCTTCTTGGAACTCGCTACTCAAGGTAGTCTCTTGCTTGCTGTCCTCTTTATCCCCGCCAGCGGTGGGCGAGGTCACCTCCTCTTGGATGCGATCATAGGCGGCATCCATGGAAATCCGTATTGCAGTGTTGATTGGTCTATCGCTACAGACAAACAAAAGCTTGCTCCGCAACGCAGCTAATTTATTAGCTTCTGTTTGGGCTGTTGTAGTTGTTGTAATTAAAGAGAGTCAGATGACCTCATCCGGCGCTCCTCCTGCCCTCGAACCACCACGTCCCCTCCACCACCCGTGCGTACACTGGTGAGAACGACCACAACAATCTCGCAAAGTGTATCTACCCCCGGCTACGAATGAAGAGACACAAAGTCTCTATCAGACATCCTCCTCCAAAATGCAAGGCTTCAACATGGGACGTTACGTCCCGCCCGAGCACGAAGGCACCATCAGTGCCAACAAGCTCGCCGGCAAACACGCCCTCGGCTCACGTGCGAACAAGCTCAAAGACGGCATTCTGACCGTGCGCTTCGAGATGCCCTTCGCCATCTGGTGCGCGCACTGCCCGCCCGAGACCATCATTGGGCAGGGCGTGCGCTTCAACGCGGAGAAGAAGCGCGTCGGCCACTACCACAGCACGCCCATCTACAGCTTCCGCATGCGCCATCCAGCCTGCGGCAGTTGGATCGAGATCCGGACGGACCCGCAGAATACCGAGTACGTGGTCACAGAGGGGGCGCAAAAGCGTGATTATGGGGAATGGAAGGAGGACAGGGATGAATTGGGGAATCCAACGATTCTGACGGAGGAAGAGAGGGAGAGGAGGAGGAATGATGCGTTTGCGATGTTGGAGGGGAAGGTGCAGGATAAGGTGCAGGCGAAGACGGATGCGGATCGCATTAAAGAGCTCAAGGCGTATCGGAATAAAAGCTGGGAAGATCCGTATACGCAGAATCAGAAGCTGAGAGCGCTGTTTCGGCCGGGAAGAAAGCTCCGGCAGCAGAAAGCCGCTGAGACAGAGCAACTACGGGATAGGCTTGGACTGGGTATGGAGCTCCTTGACGAAACAGAGGACGATGCTAAACGGGCTAAATTCGTCGAATTTGGAAGTTTAAATGTGGGTGAAGATGCTGATATGGAGGTTGCAAAGAAACCTTTGTTTGAAAGCACTAGTTCTCAGCCAACAAGCAAGTCTGGAGCAGCAAAATCTCGCAATGGAAGACCCGATGCTTCTGCTATTCTTGCTGCCACGATTCGCGGCAATACGAGGGCAGCAATGGATCCATTCTTGACTGACAAGATCCCGGCTTCTAAGGGACGTGCAATACCAGGTTTAAAGCGAAAGAGACCTAGTAGCGAGGATGACCCGCTGACAGGGAAGGTCGATGATGTCCCAGATGCAGGCTATGAAAACGATATAAACAAAAATTCCAACACGAGTGGCATGAATAATGAGACTATGGAAAGCATACCCGATAAACACACAACCGCACTGGTAACTTACAACTCTGATGACGACTGATGCGTCTTTTCTTCGCATCATTTGGGGTGCCCTTGGGGTCATTCTTTCGGCATTTTCAGGCGCATTGCGGCATTTATAAAGGACCCTTCAAAAGGAAGGGAATGAAGATAGTGAGCTGGGGCTCTGCTGTGCAGTTGTCTCCATGGGTTTGGGCGATTGGCTTTATACAGTGCTTGTTTGACCTAGTGCGAAAAGGGACGACTGTTCGCATGGGAAAAGAGGGAACCTCTTTTATTAGAGCAAGGGATCTCTTTACCTTGAAATTTGGAAACTCGAACGTTCGAGGCATACGATACCCCATACAGCTTGCAATAATTAGCACGATCAGATTTGGAATATTTGATAATTATTGAATCTTCCGTTAATGACGCATGATTTGGCTCCCAAGAAATTGCATACTTATGCAAGTAGCATTGGACACGCATCAATAGAGTGGCACAAGGACACAAGCTCTAAGGCACATATACTTCATGTCAGACGCAGGGTTGGGGAAAGTTCAATATGGGAAGCTTTTGATTAAGTCAAGCCGGTGGGCTCTTCTCAAGGTATTCTGGTAATTGCTTGCTATATAGCCTCACCGATTATGAAACGAAAGGAATCGGACAAACGCCGTGTCTATCCACGATCATGCAGGCCGTCCAGCGCATCACTTACGGTGCGTTCGGATCGGTAATGAGTTTCGTAATCTTCCCGATTGCAATGGTTTGCCCCTGTTCCTCATTAGTCAAAATTCAATAGATAGGTCAACTCTGCACTCACCTGGTCTCGCAGTGTAAACCGGCCTAACTGCGGATAATCCTCAAACTTCTCCACGCACACACTACCTGCTCCGCCCGTGACCTCAAGTCTGGCAATGATGCTCATACCCCTGGTCGCAAACCCGGGCGGCTTCTTGCTCTTCCGGTTCGTGCCCTTCTCGAGCTTGTGCAGTAGTGCGCTGAACGTAACCTCCTCCGTAGCCGAGTGTACGTGTAGGACGCAATTGAAGCCTGCAGATAGGATACTCTTGAGCTCGAGCAGAACAATTTGGGCTTCGAAGGCGGAGACACAGTGGACGGGCCGCTTCGGGCTACAGAGCACAAAACCCGGCAAGATATCTTCTTCTTCGATGCCGCGCAGGCGCATGCGGACCTGGTCGCCGCAAGTGGCGGCGGGGATCTCGTCCTCAGTCTCGCCGTAGAGCGCGCTGATCTGGACGGACTCGCGGTTCGGCATCATGAGGTAGGTCATGCCCTTCTTGATGACGCCGGACTCGATCTTGCCCTCGGTCATGGTGCCCATATCGCGGTACTTGGCAGCGATCGGCATCATGAAGGGCGCGTTGACCTTGCGCTCGAGCGTCTGCATCGAGTCGAGGAACTCGAGGAGTGAGGGGCCGTTGTACCAGGGCGCGACGCTGGTAGGGACGCGGTCCTTGATGCCGACGGTGGTCTGGGCGCTGATGGGCATGGGAGTGATATCGGTCTTGGGATTGTAGCCGACACCCTTGAGGAAGGTGGTAAGTTTGGTCGTGCACTCCTTGTACCGATCCTCGCTCCATTCGACGGTTGGATCGTCCATCTTGTTTACTACGACTACAAGCTTGTTGACACCTTGTGTTTTTGCAAGGACGGCGTGCTCTCTTGTCTGTCCGCCTTTTTCGAAACCCGTCTCGTATTCACCCTTTCGCGCGGAAATGACTAAAACTCCGACATCTGCTTGTGAGGCACCGCCTGAGTCCATGTAAGCACGCATGAATTATGTCACGGAAATCGGGACATACCAATCATATTAGGCACAAAGGTCTTGTGGCCGGGCGCATCCAAAATTGTATAGCGCCGTTTGTCAGTCTCGAAGAAGCCCCTGCCTACTTCGACAGTCTTGCCCTTGGCTCGCTCCTCTTTGGTCAAATCCAAAGCCCATGAGAGGTACCAAGTTTCCCGTCCAGCATCTTTGGCCTCCTTCTTGTACTTTTCCATTGTTCTCTCGTCGACCATTCCCGTCGCGTATAAGATGGATCCGCCAAGAGTTGATTTACCTGCATCAACGTGGCCCAAGAAAATGACATTCACATGCTCCTTCCCGTACATTTCTTGCAATGTGCTCTCGTCCACATCCGCAGCTTGCTCCTGAATCACAGCATCTGCCTTTTTCATCGGTGCTTTGGGCTCTCCTCGTGATGGACTGTTGCGCCCCGAAGACGGTGTGGGGCTGGTCCGGCCAGAGTCCGAGGTCGGTGTCGCGGTGGTTGACTCGCCTGTTTTTTCGATTGCCTTGGCAGCTGCGACCTTGGAGCCTGCTGCCGGCGTATCCTTGTCTACCTCACCTTTTACTGAAGATGGCTCGGATTTCGGCGCGCTCGGTGCTCCGCTCAGGCTGAGAACTTTTGCTCCACCTGACTTCTCGACCTTGGGTGTATCACCGCCGATTGAAAGAACTTTAGCTTTCGGTGCGCTGGAAGCGCCATTCGCGTTCGAGGACGATTTGTCAGCGGCAGGAGCGGTAGGCGGAGCTTGCGGTTTGGGATCACTTGCAGAAGGTCGCTTTGCTATTTGTGGCTGGAAATTCTGGTTTTGCTGCGGCTGTGACTGGTAACCTTGTTGTTGATACTGCTGCCCGTAGCCTTGATAGCCTTGTTGGCCGTAGCTCTGGTTATACTGTCCGTATTGTGGGTATTGTTGGTAGCCATATCCTTGCTGCTGGGGAGGGTAGTATTGTCCTCCATACTGTCCGTACTGCTGCTGGCCTTGAGGGTATCCTCCGTATTGTTGAAATTGACCACCCGGCTGAAAGGACTGTGCTCCTGGCTGGAAGCTGCTTGCGCCTGGCCGAAAGGTATTTGCTTGCGGGTTATTGAGGTTCATGTGTTGCTGTGTCTGGTTGGCCAGATTAGTGTCTTGTGCATCTTGGTCGTCTTCCCACGAATTAAGGTCGGCCATCTCGGTGGAGTAATGTGTCAAAGTAGATCGAGGAGTACACTTCAAGAAGGAAGAAGGAAAATTTCGCAATGAGAAGCGGATAAAGGTAAACAAAGGTGGGGTGGGTGAGGTAGTGTCGAGATTAGATGACTCCAGATCTTTTTCTTGCCGTGGGGCAAGGCTCAGCTGCATAAATCTTGATACATTTATGCATACATACATCTTAACAAGGCCGCAAGTCAAACATGTTGGTAGTGTCAATATGTCCCACTGTAAAATCTACCGATACCTAGGGCTCTACATGTCGCCGACAGGAGCTGGAGGAGAGATTCAACCTCAAAAACCTTACCATTCTCGAGCAAAACCTGTACACCATGGACATCCTCCTAAACAAAGTAACTCAGCAGGCCATGAACTATGCCATTCGTTCAGGCATCAGCATCACGAGTGGCTACGCTATCCGTCACTGTGCTAGACTTTTGAACTCGACGCCCAGAAGTACGGAAAGGGAAGAATTAGTTCGGCTACAAACTCGTTTGGAGAGTAAGATTCGGATCATCTCACCTGCTATTGACATGATAGAGTTGATTGCTGCACGAGGCAATACCACTCTCGAGTCTGCCGTGACGCTCACCAAAGCCATCCGCTGGGATATCCAAAATCTAGGTGTTCGACTGAGCAAGGCCGCCAATGACCAAGAACTCCGTAGAAATGGCACCTTGAGAGTGCGGCCACAGGAAGAAACGGAGCTCACGTTGAAGCTCGTCATATCAGATGTCAAGAAGCTTCTTGACAGAATAGAGGATGCTGTTCCTCTAATAAATCTTGCAATCACTACATCTGGCGTCAATCTCTCCACTAGTTTACCATCTACGGTGTCTCCATCTAGATTACTCCAAGCCAGTGCATTTCTTGCTGCTGGCGACTCTCGATACACGGCCTTTCCGGGCCATGCCGTTCAAGTTGGTCCGACATACACGTTATCCACGTACATGCTTTTTGCAAGCCACATCGGCCGCTCTCAAGAGTACTACGATGTCCGGGATACTACGTGGAAGGAAGTGATGCATAAAGCCCGAGTGAAACTCCTTCGAGTCCCCCTTGATCAGCTTTATCGTGTGCCGAATGAGGAAGCAGGCGAACCGACACACAACTCAGGACGTGCAGCGAATAGTTCGGGCCTGGGCCATTTGGCTGGAGAAGCAAAGGCTTATGAATTTGCCTACCATCTCTTACTTGTTGAGGATCTGGACGACGGCAGATATCACAGCTTCGAAGATGAAGACGCGAAGCCCGAGCCCTTTGAAGACGTGGCCCTCGCTGGTCTGCGGCATATCATCCCCATCCACCAGATATCCAAAATCTTCTACGCAGATACAGGCAAGATTCTCAACATTAATATCGAAGGCGAAGTCAATAATCCAATCCTACTGTTGAAACGTGATCCACGCGCAGAAGCCCCTCGCAGAATGATGGAACGCCGTAAGAGTGCTATTAGTCTCTACGATGATGCAGTAACAGTGAATGGGGATGACCCTATCCCAAATTTTGCCAATGGTGAAGATGAACAATCTGAACTTGACGTTCAGATACAACGAGAGTCATCTCTTGCGCCAGAGCAGGATGATGTACCAAAAGACCAGAAAAAATGGTGGCAACTACCGCCTGGGCTAGATCTGGAATGGATCGCTTTCGAGGTGTACACCGAAACTCCAGATTCTGACGACGAAGATGTCGACCCAGAGACAGTTGGCACGGATTCCTCCCCCCTGGCACCTCATCAATCGTCGAGACACTCTTCACTCGACCCTAGCTTTACGAACGCGCTCTCGCACCTTCACCTCTCCTCTTCCTCTCCGGCTTCATCGCCTCAGCCACTCACTCCACAAAAGTCTTCCCTTGGCCCCTCCACTCAGCCCTTCGGTCCCGGCCAGGTCAAGACCTCTCTGTCCCTTCTTGAAATGCTCATCCGCCTCACTGCGCTCCAACAATTCCGCCAAGACTCCCACCTCTCCATCGACGACGAGCTCCTCAACTTCTTCCTCGAGGACTCCTCCACCACCGGCGCCGGGCCCAACCCAGAGCACCGCCAATACCTCCGGCAGAAGGCTCGCCAACGCGTCGGCTTCGATCCGTACGATGAGAGCCCCCTCAAGAAGGACGTCAAGGATTACCACGACCGCCCATCCCCGCCCGACGACTTTTGGCCCCCAAGCGCCCATGCTTGGGACACCGACCCCCGCCTCAGGTCCCCCAGCGCCGCCGGCGGATGGCACCCGTCCGACAACGAGGCCTGGAGTCCCCACCCAGGACCCGTGTCGCCGCGTCCACCATCCGCGCAGCCGTCAGCATCCAGTCCAGGGACCATGCCCTCATCGCCATCGCCGGGATATTTCGGCGGCAGTCACGCCGCATCGAGCTCGCGTGCAGACACGCCTGCCCGCAGCTCCCGCGCACCCTCGACACCCATGACGCCACCGGGGACAGGGACAACGCGCTCGATGGCGCTGGCACGGGAGGCGCGGGGGGCTGCGAAGGTGAAGAGCCCGCTGGGAATGACGATGACGATGACGAGTGACACATCGGTCGGGACGAGTCCGACGTTAGCGGGTTCGGAAGGGGAGGGTGTTGGGGAGAAAGACCACCTTTAGCGATGTGGGAATGCTAGTTGAAGAATACAGGTTTGACGGATGAAGCGGTTAATGCAATTGTCAAATCTCGGCAGGATGATGGTGGCTTGGTGAAGCTTGACGTAAGGCGTTAGAGAAGATTGCTAGAGATACCCAATAATTCCAGACCTTCACATTTATGCAGATCGCTTGGAAAGGTCAGCTTTGATGGGATTTCGCAATTTCCTTGAAGAAAAGCAGTCTTTCCCGTCTATTCTGCAAGGTGTTGCCATTCAACCCCCGGAGTTTCATCTCAGATGAAACTCAAAGCGCTTTGCAATATCCACGAGCCAAACACAGGGTGGGAGGTATAAGGATCATCGCAGATCACCCTGGCATAAGCGACTTTCAGGGCTCCACCAGCTATGGCCGTAAGCTTATAGCCGTGGTAATTAGAGCGCTTCAGGGACCTTATCTCACAGTAACAGAACGTCCAGTGGTACAAAATTCCCCAGATCCGTATTATCCTAACTGATCCTCCTACGAAATCCGTCACCAAAGCGCGTGTTGTCGACAAAGATATTACCAATTCCATTCATACAAGTGCTGCATCTGGATCTCTGAACGCAGTTGTGCCCAACAAAAACCCATAGCCAAGTCCAGAGCGCCGAAACCATGTCGTCTTCCCTATACCTGGCTGTCTTAAATTAGCATTCAAAAACGAAGGAACGCTCACCAATGTCATGATTAGAATTGACGATAAACTGAGCGTAATTGTTAGCAAAACCTTCCAGAAACCAGTATGATGTTGGCCTACACACGAAATCCTACCCACGTTTACAACATTCCAGCAACCCCTGATATGAAAACCAATCCCAGAACAGCCATCGCTGCCTTGCTCCGCCTTTCCCGAGAAGGCAGGTCAGCACCGCTCTCTTGTGATCCAGTCCCGGTAGTTGAAGCAGGAGAATTGGATCCTGATTTGTTTGGACTTGCGGTTGCTGTTGCTGAGGTATTGCCACGACAGAATACGTCGCCATCTGGTGCGCCCTTGCTCTGCAAGCAGTTGATTAAGTCGCCCACGGACTGACCCTGTGCAAGACAGTAGTAGTTGCAATTGCTATTGTAGGATTGGACCGAAGCCTCGGCACAGCACTGAGACAGGACCTGTTGTGCATTACTCGAGCTGGAAGAGCTTTGGAGAGCGCAGGCGTTATCGGTCCCAGGTATTGTCCAGTTTGGGATGCAGGATGCTGAAGGTAAAGCGGAAAGTGCCGAGGTCGTCGTCATGATTGAGAGTATGAAGCGTGATTCTGTCAGAAAAAAATTCGAAATCGGTCGCCGTGTTAGAGCGTATACATAGAGATTGAGAGCTCGGACTCAGACAGCTTGCGGGGGACCGTGCAGAGTTTATACTCGTTGGCAAGGAAACTATCTTGGGGGATCACGACTTCTACCTTACGATTAAACTACTTGCAGGGGCACAAGTTGAATGTCCCTAAATCTTCTGACTAGGTACGTTTCAAGGGCTACTCGCATCAGCTCAATTCAATCTACTCAGATATGATGGGTTTCTTTCCAATCACAGTCCATCTCGTGAATGCCCAACAAGCTCCGGCTCCTGTCTCGGTCGCTACTGCAGGCATCAGGTCCTTGATCGCCTGCGCGACATCTTGATGATCAACCTTCCGTACAATTAACTCATGTATCATCATAGCGCGCTCCCGCATCGCAACGGCGAGATGAGGTGGTGCTTCTTTAATGTCGGATTGCACATCTTCGAGGCCACCAGCAGCAAATTGTTTCGGGAGCGAAGGCAACCAAGTAGAGCGTAGACGCGAACCCTGCCCTTGTGATATCTGCAGAAGCTTGGCCGAAACATCGACTTTATTCTGCGGATCTGTCTTTTCGATGCGGAACGAAGCGATATCGCCGTCCGCCCATTGAAGATAGCCGCCTGGCTCTGCGAGCAGTCAATTTCCAGCGCTTCGGTCCATATAGGTATGGCCCTCAATGAACCGGGCGAGTGACAGACTTAACAACTTTACAAGACGATGTACGGCCGACTCCACATCGTCATCCATCAAGACAAAGGAGAAATTTCGAATGTGGACTACGTCATAAGTTGCCCTTTTGCGTCTCAGCGGGCAAGCGTCGTACTGGGCGGAAGCCATTTCTGCGATGGTGTGGCATCAAAGGATATATATAGACCTTTGAGTTGTGTGTCTTGTGGAGGGACATCAATTTAGTCTGTAAGCCATATTCTGCACCAGTCAGTCAAGGCATAACGCTCTCGGTAGTCGACATTACCCTGTACCTGTGCCTACATCCGCAATACGTAAATACGGACCTCTGAGTGGAATGGCAGGATTTATATGACACCCGAAAATCTTCATCCACAGATAGTGATGCAAGTCTAATCTACCAAGAAATGGCCATCAATGCTGTCCGTACCTTTGGCCGCACAACGCGTACACTGATCACGTACCGATCATTGTCCAAACAGTCGCGAGTAAAAACGTAGTCAATTGACTGCTCATTTGACAGTATTGAGGTCATCGCTGTTCCTGTTTGCCATGAGGATTCCAAAGTATGGCTGGAGAGAGACCAGAAGCCGTGCGCTGATATTTACACAGCGCAAAGCTGAGTGCTGAAATGGCGTCTCGGCTGATGCACATAACCCCTCACTGCTGATAAAGCATTCTGAAATATATCAGCGTCCCACGATGGGGATCCGTTACTGTCTCGGGATTTCGACGCAGGACGTGGGCTGGACAGCTCAAAGTTTGAAGCGTCATTTCCTCTAAGCCCAAGGTGAATAGCCATGGAATTCAGTCTCCACTTGCTGCAGATTGATTCTATGTTGAAGACGAGCTAATTTTGATGTGGCAGTCGCTGAGCTTGCCTAAGGGTTACTCGTCCACTAATTTCCTACTGATGATCTTATCCTACAGATGGACATAGAAACAGCCAAAGCAAGTGTAAGTCAGCCACTTCAGCACTCCGTTTACTTTCGATGTCCTGCTAAATACTACCGCGTTTCCTAACGATGAGATGCAACGGATCGGGGGTTGTCACGAAGTAATCGCAAGCTTCAGCAAATACACGAGCTCCGTCTTCACCTGGGGCTAATACCATGTCCATCCCTGTGAATAGCAGAGCTGCCGCAATACGAATTTCCATGAGACTCAGATTCTTGCCAATGTAGTTATACTTCCCTGTCCGTCATGTCAGAATTCGCATAGTCTTCGCCAAAGTCATCAGCGTACCTGTACTCCAAGGCATAAAAGCTCGCTTTTCAGTTGTGAACTCGGGCTTTTCAGCAAATCTCTCAGGGATCCATTGGTCTGCGCGAACGAAATTGTGCTTGTTTATATATGTTTAGCACATCTATGCTTTTCCGCAGGAGCAATCGACGTTATGAAGACACATGAATCTCTGAACAGACTATACTAAGGTACGACAACTGTGATGCCCGCAGGTATATATACGTCGCCAACAAGCAGGTCAGTCTGCGGTGTGGTACGGGGCTCTGCAGATGAGACGGCGGGATGCAGACGTAGCCTCTCGTAAATACAGGCATTGAAATGAGTTAACTGCTTTAAGGCCTTGTAGTCTTTCACATTAACCGATGACAGCTCCGTCCGAATGCGCTCCATGTGCTCCGGCTTCCGAAGGAGATAATAAACCATGTTCACGAGAACTTGGCGCATAGGCTCACTGTTGCGGAAATTTATTAGCTTCAGCTTCGATGGAAGTGATGAGGTTATTTTAGGATCTTATCTCCTAGCTGGCATCACTATAACGAAGTCTCCAACAAGAGAATGCCAATTGGTCTCAATACCACCGTTGGTTCTTGCGTCATCAATGACAAAACCAATGATATCGTTGCAATTTTGTTTATTATCCTGTCGAAACATCAGCAATGCCCAAGTCTTGATCAGGGAGGAGCGAGTCCGTACCTTGACGTTCCTATCAAGCTCTGAGTTGGCCCAGTCCGTGAACTGCCTGTAGTACTTCAATCTTTCCACGCCAGGAATTCCTATTAGGGCATGCTTGACCCATGGTACTGCAACAAAAGGGCCAAGCGCCTTGTGAGCGGTTTGGAACAAAACGAAGATCGGATGTGGCACATTGCCAGTCATATTGAAATCAATCGTGAGTCCAAATTTCCCCATCAGATCGAATGTGTAGTAACCAATCCACTTTGTGAGATTAACAGATTGATCTCCCGTTCTCAACATGCCTTTGAACAGCTTATCTGCGTGGTCATAGATTATCGGCTCTAGTTTTCAAGAGCTGGAAGCACGTACGTCAGGTCCAACGATTGAAGAACGGGGCTTCGAAGAGGTGTGCAGAAATCTCACCTTTTGCGCTGAAAGCATGATCCCATATTCTGCGCTTATGGGAATGTACGACTGGGTCTCTTGCTGTGTCAAGCGAGATCATGGGGTGTAGAATATCATAGAACGGTGCTTTGCCGCATCTCGAATCAGGACCATATATCCTTTAAAAATGTTCGGTTCCGAATAGCGTAACTTCATTGGGTCCTAAAAATACAATGATTCAGCTCGTATGATCCCTCACTCTCTCTACTCATGCTAATCTGCAGAAAGTAGCCTGTAAAACAAAATCTTTGTTGGGGCTCACCTGTGCGAACTACATTGCCATATTCGACGTGCAAATCGTCCAGGAATTTGCAATTTTGAAATTCTGTCATGTCCCAAAAATGGGTGAACTTGGTAAGGCGGAGGAGCAGGGATCCTGAAATATGTCGGATGGGTGAAAAAAGTAACCTAAAGACAACAACACTTGTGAAGAGCGCGACTACGTAAGTTAAGTTGACGAAGAAAGCATTCAATACAGTTTCCGTGATTGTAAGGCCTTCGAATTGATGCTC
Organism: Bathelium albidoporum; assembly: GCA_021031095.1. NCBI lineage: Eukaryota > Fungi > Ascomycota > Dothideomycetes > Trypetheliales > Trypetheliaceae > Bathelium > Bathelium albidoporum. Next base: position 120,402 of record JAGFVP010000026.1, on the reverse strand, counting down.
ATCATGAATAGAGACCATCCAGTGTGATAAGAGGCCCATTATAGCAGCGATAGCTAGTTCCAGATACAAATGAAGCGTTTTGCAGATTTACGAGCTGGAACTTTGATTCAGCGAGACTCAGTCTGGTCTTGACGTCGCTGATAGCTGGCTTCGGAGCCTTGGCTCAGGGAAGATCTACCTACCTATCATCATGAACCATGTACAGACAGCTACAGGGAAATGGTCACTGACCTCTCGCCGCCACCATTTCCTTGACAGAACCGATCCATCGATCATGTTACGGACTAAGCTTACCTTGGTCCAGCACACCTATTTCGTCACAGCCGAAGGCAGCTGTAGGCTGCCATACCCTAGGTGGGTTATCATCTCATGGCTTCTATGGCTCAGACGGAACACAACATAATCCACATACATCCCGGCAAACCAGATCATGCTTCACTTGCTCCCAACACTATCCGCACGCAAATATATGACAGTTCAGAAGTTCGGTGGCTTTGCCTTGGGGGTATGGCACCTGAGAGGAATCTGGAAACTCGAACCATATCTGTGCAACCTTGCGTCTTAACCGGTGCATTTCGAGAAGAGAGGAATGGCATAGTAAAGTCAAGACAAAAAGGAAGGCGAATGTCGATCTCGCATTTTGCCAGGCTTTTGCTTCGCAACCTTATCGGTACATAGACGATACATGGTGGCACACGACGGCACATCACCAACATTTTCCGACTTGACTCTGCTGCCTTGCGTATTTTTCTGCGTGTCATGGCCGATACAATTTAATTCGTTCGAGATCGTTACACCAGACATGCCACCCGTGCGGCATAGATAGCCTTCCGTGAAATTTAGTTGTTCTGAGCCAATGGTCGTTACCGCGCCGCGGGAAGGGCAATAGAAATGTGGCAAGGAAGCCCTCGCTTCGATTTATTTTCGGACACACAGTCACTCGAGGCTTCTTGGGCGATCGGTTGAAGATTGCATGGCAAAGACCTCGGCACAGAAAGCCGATAAAAACAACAGTAACGCTTATACAATTAAAAACATGCAAGCGAAGTACTATCTGTTGAGATGTGATATGCAGTCAAGAAGCATATACGAAGTGGTTGTAAGAACTAAGGTCTGGGAGGACCGTAGAAGGTGAATATGTACGGTCCGCACTAAGGTAATCCCAACCAAGGGACAAACAACCAAATAACCACCAATGAACCTTCCTTTCAACTTTACCTACCAGGTTATGGTCTCTAGATGCCTTAGGTAGTTATTTCACTAGGACTGGAAATAGCTGTTCTACTCTACTGCCTCTCCTTCCGAACACGATCACCTATGATCCGACTTCGATCGTCTTCTCAACCACATCATTGACAACATCCACAACCTCTTTAGTCTTGGTTAAATTTGGGCAATGACCAGTGCCGAGCTTCGCACAATGGATAACTCTCCGAGGAGCCTGCAATCTGATACTCCTTATCTTGCTCTGGTGCTAAGAGTACAGCAGCGAGGGATCTTGTAGAGGAGCTCGAGTCGAAGGTTGTTCGTATTGCGACGCCCATGTGTGACATTGGCAGCCTCCCTGAAGTGGAACGGGTCCTTGCTAATCTCAGACTTTCTATACCACCAATCCAGGGTTGTATCCAAGCTGCTGTTACCCTTAGAGTAAGTTAGCCTTTCTAGAAAATCCAAAAGCTCCATACTCATGAATACGTAGGACAACATGTTCGAAAGTATGACACACGAGGATTAGCCAACAAGCATGAGCGGTAAAGTGGACGGATCCTGAAACCTGCATGAAGCGCTGCCCAGGGACCTCGACTTCTTCGTACTTCTCTTCCGTAAATGCTATCTTCGGCAGCCGAGGCCAAGCCATTTACGCTGCTGGTGACATTTTTGAGGATGCGTTGGCGCATTACCGCATTGCAATGGCCAGAAAAGCCGTTTCTATCGACCTTGGGTTGACGACATCTTTTTGCCGAGAACGAATTTCTTATGACAGCAATTCGCCGAATTGGGCATCCCATAGAATACAATATTCAGTGACAGTCAACCTGCTTCATCTAATTGATTCTCACAAGCAGCCAGAGCACGTGCACAGGGTCAGGTGCTACCGCTGTTCAGCCTCAGCTGAACCTGTATATATGTACAGCACCAGCTCCATAGCTCAATCTACAAGCTTTTGCCAACTTTTCATGTTCCATCACATGGAAATCGCGCAAGAAGAACCCATCGCCCTGACGGAATTATTGCTATCCAAATCTTCCGCTACTTCCTCACGATGAGGCTCGATTACTAGTCGGTATTGAGACGCCGGCAGCTTTTGGTACCAAGGGCATTCGTCTGCACCATTCAATCCACCGTCCAATCTTTCGGCACTTGTTTCGTTTGATTATCTCGGATGTAGGAGTATCTACCTCTACATGTGTCAAAACTGGAACCACGGATCGTTCCACAATGCTAGAGGATGCAGTGTCGCAAAATAAAGTGACAGCGTGGGTAACAGACTGGGTTTGCGCGAAGCTGAGCCATAAATTAGCACTGTCCGATGGAAGTGTCCACGCCAGTGAGTCGATCGCGGCACGGGGCGTGGACTCTTTGATCGCTATTGACCTGAAGAATTGGTTTGAGAGGGAGATTGGGCTAAGGATTCCAGTATTTGAACTTCTGGGAAATATGTCGATTATTGCATTGAGTACGATCGCTGCAGAGAAGAGCAGATTCAGTCAATAAATCAGATTCTCTACTGAGTCTCATGAAGACACGGTCTGAAGAGTGAAGACAAGAGTAAATTTGATGACTATATTTTGGTCGCTTGCCAGTAAAATTCGGCTTCAAAGCGTCGTTACTACAGCCAACCAGTTCTAGCGTTTCAGTGAGCGCCTCAACTGTGCGATCCACAATCTCTTGAGAAGTGTAACTGGTCCTGGTAGTAGATCCACGAGTCCTTTGCAATATGTTGCAATTCTTGCCTAGGCCAGTCTACGGCAAAAATTGAAGCTATTGGTTTCGTCTTCTGGCTTCTCGTCTCTGATATCCCGTGGAGTTGCCTTTGTGGCTCAAATAAACCACTATTTGTCGGTGAACTATCTGGAGCTGTGGGGAACAGGATTAGTGTACTGGAATATTATATGCATGCCTCTGTGCCGGGCTTTTGTCAAGCCACAAAAGGCTGCAAGTCATGGCGCCACATCACTGAATAATTTGGAATAATCTAATCTACACTTTATTCGGGCCTCCATGCTGGTCTAGAGTTCTGATTGGGTGAAGTTGACGGTTGACTTCATCTCCTAATCTACAAGAAATGATGTCAGTTCATACGGTAATGAGGTTCGCAAACCACAATACGCAGAATCACAGATCTAGTCATACTAGAGTCTAAGGAAAGGCAATAGAACGTTGCTCCTGCTTCTGAACGTTAGAGCTGTCGCATTTTTAGACTAGGAGCGTAGCTCCCAATTTTCCAATCGATAATGATGTTTTCTCTAAAGACAGTCTGCAAACAATAATGATTTGGTTACGGAGGACAAAAGTCATGTTCCTTCGCCTACTCTACTATACTTCATTGCTTCCCTGCTTCTTTATGCACATCTCCAGTCTTAAGCCTAAAGTCCACTTTACATCGCCAAGCCTCTAATGGTAATTGACGTGCGTTACATCATCAAGAGCAATGTAAGTTCTCTCAGTGAGTGGCTCACTGGTGGCAACACCGATGTCAACCTCGGCCAAATCGACAAACGTGTTTGGCAGAGTAGCGAGGATAAGCGGCTGGTTAATAGTACCCTCCGGGGCATAAGAGAAGCTGACTACGGGAACCTGGCTACCATTGACGTAGGTACCAGTGACAGAGATGGTGCCGCCTTGAGCGAGACCCGCGGTGCTACCAGTATCGGTACCAAGCCCAAAATAGAAGCTCTTCAGATCGAAACTGGTAGTGTCCTCACCACGTTGCAGGGTGGCATAGGTGTCGAGAGTAATGGATCCAAGCTGGAGCAAGTCGATTGGGCCAGCGGCACCAATTTGGTTGGGCTTTGAATGAGGTTGTACGCTTGCGACGGCTAGGGGATCCTTGAATTTCAAGGTTAGATGTCTTTTACCTAAGTAGCCTAGGGAGGAACGTATCTTACCAAAACGACAACTCCTCCATACGCGATACCATCGTAGGTACCAACGGGAAATAGCTGGGGCGCTACTTGGCTTGTCGTGAGGTTATCGAACTGGAGCGGTCAGTGATGCAGCGCTTCGTGTACACAAGTATATATGTATTACATTGTCTGTAATGGGTATACCTGCGGCACGACTCTCGATAGGGCTGGTGAAAGCGCCAGTAATCAGGGAGGCAAGGGCGAGAGAAGCAAGCATGGTCATTCCCGTATTCTTTGAAGGACTGCAGTTGTATTTTGGAGGGTTTGGATCTTGATCGAGTGATGGAGATATGGTCAATTCTGTCTCTGAGATTGCTGTCTGAGTGATGGATATGGCCTGACGGGCAGCTCGTATTTATACACGCTTTGATCCCTCCTCTTCTGCCTTGAACGTGGACTCTTGATCAAACATACATATCGCACGCCATCGCTGCTAATTATTGCAACGAGAGGAAGGGAGTGGCCTCTGCCTGGTGTCGGCTTTGACATTTCCCATGGGAGAACATCTCGTGCACTCTAGTTGCAGCTAGTCACGCAAAGACTTTGAGTAATGAAGACGTAAGGCTGTCCTCTAGAGAGATCAGGGCTGATGTACATCCAATAACATGTACAACGGCTCACATCATGGATTTGCCAAAGGTCGGATTAGTACTTATGTTGCAATGTAGGCTCCAATCACGTCTTTCACGCTGCTCACTCCGATATTGGGCTGGGACGGTAACTTGATGTTGCTGCTTTCGACAACTCTGAACGCGGAACGTGGCTCTCGTCGTGCATGTCGTTTGTTTTGGCATTGTCAACCAACGGGAAGGGTCACTGTGAGTCTCGTGGTCGACGACGGCAACGCTCAAAGACCATACTAGCATAAGATCCAAAAGCAACGGGCATGATATCTGCAGCTAGTTAGCCTGCTCCAAGCAAAGCCTAGCTACACACAGACCGACGGCGTTATCGATCTTTGTCCATCTCATGCTGATGTGGAATACTCCGAATAGTAACACTGTTGAAGCTCTCTTCGGTAGAGTCATTGGGCTCTGTATCTCCGGAATCATATTTCTAGATGCTCAAGAGGCCATGGAAGGTGCAATTGACGTTGTTAAAGTCGCCATTAGACACAAGAGACAATTGCGATACGAGACGATCGCTAGCACTATTTGGAATGCATTTTTGGATCGGTAGAATAAAGCAAACACTACCGCAACCGTTCCAACCTGGCGTAGTCGCAAAAGAAAGGCAGTACGAGCGTGTTGGGATTTAGAATATCGATCTTTCCACTTTTCGATCTAGGATACCGCATCCGCGGCGCCGCGCCGGGAACCTCGGCATGCGAAGATAATCTTATTTCCAATGTATGTTGCTAAGAAGAGCTCGGAAAAGCCGCCGGATTGCACCATCTGAGCTATTATGACTACCAAGGATAGATCGATGGGTTTCGCTCGGCTTGATGCCATATGCGGGAAAAGACAGATCGGAAGGACATGTTTCTGCAGCATCTACAGCAGGCAGATCTGCAGTGCTGAGACTAGAGATAAGCATCATCCGCCAATAGTGGTATTTAGCTGCCGCGCTACCGAATAAATTCCTGGTGAAGGGAGGCAGTAAAGTCTGCCGGGCAGCATCGAGGCGCGGCGGTGCCACCGCAATTCGCCCTTGGATAGCCAACGCTAGGACATAGATCAAGCCATCGCGCTATTAAGCCAGAGCAGAACCGAAGCAGGATCTCTGCTAAGGTTGTAGTCAGCCGAACAATGGATGCTGATGCCATTTGATGCGGTAAGTCTTCAAGTATTTCTAACAGTGGGATAACATTCTGATTTTAACGTAAGCAGATCTCCATCGCTCGATCACCTAACACAGAACCAAGCGTGGAAGCCAAAGGCCGAGGACACTAAAAACATGTTGAAGATTGGTCAAATTTCCATGCTCTACGGTTCTCGGTCTTGACGACATCGTTATTCTGGCAATGTTCGCAACATCTTTAGAACTACCTACCGATAGTCCCCTCCCGTTCCTATGTGACCTAGACTGTCGCGGTAGACTTTTTCCTATAGCTGTTGTATCACACTTCAACAGGAATCAGTCAGCTTTTATCAACCCGACTAATTGCTACGAGCTATTTGTATAAATTTGGTGCCTAGCCATGTTCATCGGCGTAAGTCAAAACCAGAGGATTTCGTAGACAATTCTCTTTCGCGATTCTACCCTCCAGAGCACTGTCATTTCAGTTCGGTGGATTAACATGGCCTACCCCGAGGACATATCCTGCGATGGGACCCAATTACTTATTCATCAGAATCGCGAAGCGCTTGACTCTGCGCCCTGGTTACCTCGTCCGACCTTCGCTGCTTGTATATCTTGCGAAGAGATGCGAAGGACTCCCGCCTACGTCGTTGAAAGCAAGCCAGGCGGCACCGTGTTGGTCAAAAAGCTTCTACACGAGGTTCTCCTTCTTGCGCCTGGCGGCTTTCTTCTGTCGGTTCCTTTTCCATTCCTCTTCTGAAACCTTCTTCGTGTCCGCCCTTCCTCCCCCTCTAATTCAGTGACCTCGGCATCTCCACATCTCCGGTTGCTTGAACAGTACGGAAGAACAGCGAAAGAGGAGTTTTGCCGGCGTGGTTTTGTAGCAGGGAAGCTGGCCGATGTTGTTCAATCTGAGCGTTAAGGAGACTTGCTCGCGGATCAGAACTGTGCGCCTGGGGATTGCCGAGGGCGTGCTGCGGGCGGGTGTATTGCGCGTTGTGGGGCGACCCGGTCCTGCATCGGGTTTTGCTCACGCCATTTGCATGGGTAACATACATATCAATCAAATGGTCAATCTTTTCATGCTCAGGTCCTTGTCGATATACCAAGCTTCGCCTCGTGAAAAATTCTCTCCAACCGTAGACTCACTAAAAATCCACAATTTTGCCACCTTGTAGTTTACTCTCCGATCCGACACTGGCTGGTCGCCACGTTGCAATCTATTTTCTCTTTTGGCAAAGCTCTCGACTTCGCGAATTCTTCAAACTTGTCCCATACTACACATTGTCGCATAGCGTCAGCTTTCTCGTATATCTTGCTATCATTCCCATCCTTATAGTAGAAGGTCCACATGGTTGTATCTACGTTACACATGACGAAGTCACGAAGCGTATCTATGCAATGATCTGTCATGAGATGGCATTAGTCTATCATATCAAGACATGCAACAGCCGATTGGACTCCTGCTGATTCCGATTTGTGATCGGCTCACCCAGATGCCATTCAGGAGGAATAGTATGGTTGTGCTGCCCGCGATAAAGATGGTTTCGGAGTTCCCTCTTTTTACCTGTCGTTAAGCTTGGAAGGCGATACACTGGAGCGCAGCGAACTTACCAAGCAATGTAGTGTATGGTACACACCAAAAAGGGCCATGTACCCTTGCCCTTCAGCAAGCTGGAGGGACGTGTCGGGAACCTCATGACTTAGAATCAGCTCTTCTCGAGAAGCTCGAGCGAAGCTTGCTGCGTGTTCTGTTAGCGTTTACGAAGTGCGTGGAAAGAGTAGCATCACGTACGTTCGAGTAGCTTGTCCCACGCAGAATCCACAGCGGCGTTCATACCGCCGGCCCATTGACTATGATGAGTTGTGTCGGCATCATACGGGTGGCTGGGTCTGTACTCGATTGCTTGGTTTGCCGGAGCTACAATGGTATGATTAGCTAAAACTGCTGTCATCCTCCCGGCCTGTTGAAGTCTGGCCCATTGAATTTCTCGTACAGAATGGTCGCGTCGGGCAGGTAGCCTCCGTATTCTCTAGATTCTCCACAATGAAGACGACACCAAATATCCATATAATTGCGATAGAAAGATGAATCAGAGCAAAAACCTTGTAGAAGCCTTGGAAAGACCGGATTATTTTATGGACATAGGACTGATCACGAAGTTTAGTACATGTGATATCACGCTCATCCGCAGATGAGAGTTCTTTCTGCTTAGTAAGAAAGGGTTGGCATTCGAGGTCCTCAGTTGGTACAGGGTGGCTCATTGTGCCCGGGCCGGGGAATCATAGATGAGAAGTCTTCTTTTGACGGTCAAGTTCGAAACTACAACAGAGCATAAAGAGTTTCTTACTTTTAGGTATCGGGAAGCACAACTCCACAGTCCCGCACCCGGAAACGTCGCAGGTAAGTGATCGAGATTATGTGCGTTTGATGAGTGACCGGTGAAGGTTCCCATGACAAGCACTGCGGCGAAGCTGTTCCGCTATGCAGGCATCTCATGATTTCATTTGTCTCATAAAATCTTCGATTAGAAAAGCTGATCACAGACTATAATGCCGTTCCTTGCAATTATACCAACATCTGCAGACTCGTTAATTCGGAAGGTAATATTTATATCATCTCATACGTGAGATGCCTGCTAGCTGAGCAATGTGACTGCCTACGTTTTGAGCAAAGATGCCCGAAAAGGCAAATGAAATTCTCGATGGCCATTGGCACGAGGTAAGGAGGCGGCACAAAGACGAGAATGACTCTGGATAGCCTAGCTAGCCACTTCCACCATATTACGCGACAGACATCCTGGCTACCTATCTAAGGTATGTGCGAAATCGTGGATCTCCCGATCGCTCAACGCAACCAGGTTAAGGAGACTCCTAAGCCCAATCATTTCAAGGCTAGCGCACGCCTTGGGCTGTCTCTACGGCGCACTGGGCGCCGCCCCGGCTCCACTTTTTTTGTGTGGGGAAGAGGGGGGAGGTCGACCTGTTAACCCCAATCTTCGTTCCGACTGAGAATCGGTACCACAGGCGGACTCAAGCAAGGGCATGCGAGGCAGATGGATTGCAGGCTGATATTGAAAATGTCTGCCTCGGCCGGACCACGCGCCGAGACCTACAGCTATATTCTCCACTTTACAACGACTTTCTATTTGACGCCAGCCGCTGATCAAAACGTCTCGTTCTCAGTACTTACGCTCTTCTTGATATGAATCTTTCCCGGGATCATCACAGAGTCTCTTTGACCTTCCAAATCTCTCATAGCATGAGTTTCGTTGTAGTATCCACCCACACCCAGCACGTGTTCCGGTTTACTAAGGGTTTTTCGGCTGCCTGTAGAGCTTGTGTCCCCTTCAGGTAACCGTTCTCCCCTGCGAGTTTCCTGAGACCGGAGTGAGTCTAGAGAAAACATACTGCGGATACTGCGGAGCATGTTGTCCGGAGTCCATTTTCCGAAGAGGAACCGCAGAGTCGGAAGACAGCATGCAACTAGCCCAAGACCAGACTCGAGCATTGCCCAATACTCGACCTGCGTCACTAGGAGATCAGCATCTGCTGTAGGCGATATCGATAACACGGCCTCTATAGTGACAAGCATTCTGGCAAATGATGCCCCTACAGCCACGAGACCCAATAGGAAAATGAAGCTAAGTGCGAGCTTCCTTTTCCAATTGAGATGAAGTCTCCAGATCTGGAGGATGTCATGTCAGTGATCGACAAGACTAACAAAAGGAGTTTCTACTAACGATGTTACGGAAGTAACAGATGGAGGTTCGGAAGCAGCATTAGTGAGGTTCGGAAGTGGCTTGAGAGGTTCGGCAGCAGCATCCATCGGTGGCAGCCATGTATATAAGCAGCTCATAGCCCATCTTTCACGAATTCAAGCTTCTTCTCTTCTTCTCATCTCTGCCAGTACCATATCAGCTTCAGAGAAGTTGGTTGGTCCCCAAGCAGAACCTCAGGGACGTGGCACCTTCAGCCTTGTGAGTGGATGCTTAACAACGATCGTTTTATGTACCGTCTCGATACAGCGACTTCCCATCCCACCACGGCGCAGCACGAAGATACAGCGATTGCGACAAAAAATAAAGTGGCTCTTCATCACAATTGTGTCCCCAGAATACGTCGCCTGGATTGCATATGACCAGTGGAATATCGCACAGAAGACTCTCAAGTTCTATGTGGACGCAGGCTACGGATGGTGGACGCTAATGCATGGCTTCTATGCCGAGATGGACGGATTCAGTATCACATTCGAAGATAATGCCCGCTTTCAAGCAACTGAAGATGGCTTGATCCTTGACGACGCACCGTTCTTCATAATGAGGTCCCAGAATGTGCAAAAGCTGATAAAGGCTGGTGTGATTACGCTTCCAGAGATTGAGAAAGAGAGTTTGAAGGAACGCAGCAAAACCGACACCATTGGACAGCTTCTGACAATGGCCCAAGTAAGCTGGTTCATGGTGAAGATTATCTCACGACTGGCCTCTCATCTTCCAATTACACCTCTGGAGTATGCCACGCTAGCGTTCGTCGCGTGCTCGTTCTCCATAGCCTTTTTTTGGTGGAAAAAGCCAAACGACTTAACCCGTCAGACTGTTCTTATCATGCCTAATGAGAAGAAGCAACAGTTTACCGACATTTACACTTCTCTTGACTTCTCGCTTTCAGAGGCAGAGGCGGCAGAAAAATTTCGGCCACGAGAATTCTTCTCCCGATTTGTCGGAAAGGATGAGGTCAAGACAAGAGTCCTTTTCGTCCTATGTATCGGAACCATGTTTAATGCCATACACATGTGTGCTTGGAACTTTGAGTTCCCGAGCTATTTTGAAATACTACTATGGCGAACGTCTAGCGTTGTTGCCTGTACTTCCTTGTTGGCTATGTATCTATTCTGCTTTCTACCACGAGGTCAGTCATGGTATATGCTACAACTAGGTTTGGGTTTTGGAGTCGGAGCATCTGTCTACCTGATAGCGCGTATTTGTCTGGTGGTAGAGATGTTTGTCTGTATTCGAGATTTACCGAGCGGCGTCTATCTAGACGTGTTGTGGAGTAATATTTGGCCTCACTGGCTTTAAATTCTTCGCTTTAGATTAAATAGAGTGTCTAGTGGAACGAAGAGGCGATGAAGAAATCAAAATCGGTGCAACAACTACGCATTTACTTCAATTGTCTAGACAGTAAATATGAAAGGACGTAAATTGCTGATAACCGATTTGGAGCTTCATTTATAACCCCGAACAATTCCAGAGCATGAGTTTGACCCCATATTTGGCTGCAAAGGCTGTGTTCGGATTCTAAATAATGCAGTCGAAAGCAGTTGGAGACGAGATAGATGCGTTTCGTAAAACATAAAATCCCGGCAAGCTCTGGTGTCTACAATATTTAGATTACTTAGGTGGTGAAGGTTATGTTTCCAGATCGTCATACCTCTTGCGAGTGTGTTCTTGGAGCGTAACAGGGATGAAAGTCTTCCTGGTCGAGCTAAACGTGGCATTGCAGAATATACTGGCTGTTCAGACACCCAAATCTACCGCTGGTCGGTGCACTCTTCAAACCGGCCTTCTAATATTTGCGCTCTCCGCCGATCTGGAGAAGTTGAAGCTTCAACGGCTTATCCTTCTCTTGGAAGAGGTCCTCGGCAAAGTGTCGAACGTAATAAGCTGAGATCAAGCCTATCTCATTATCACAGATTCAGCCCCTTCTCCATCGTTCAGATCTTTCATCCATTGGATGCTCTCAGGTGCTCATGCGTTTGAACCTCGAATTAAATCTCTCTACGATTGATTTTTTGGTTGAGAAAAGGGTAAGGCCAAGTGTTACGCACTATAATTACCGGCACATACTTCTTGAGATAGCTTTTATCTCTAGCTCATCACACAATGGATTGGTTAATACCACATCTGCTATAATTAAATCTATGTAAATGAGGAGACATAAAAAGTGGGAGTCTTGAAAGCTTCCCAAAAGCCAATAGCTCTGCCTAATGCTCCGAAAAAGCTGATGTTGCCTGAGCCATGGTGAGGTCACTCCTGAACTCGATTTTAACGCCGCTGATGCTAATCAGCAATACTAATTTAAAAGATCTCAGAGATAACAGCGAGAGAGAGGTGGAAAAGTTTGAGAAAAGAAAATTGTTGTTTGCGAAAAGCTGCCTAGAAAATTGCCACGCGATGTTCGACAAGGTTTGTGTTCGTAATCGGAGTGCGACGAGCTTGATAAGTCTCTACTTTATGCCATCAGTGAATATGTTTTTTGTCCTTCTTTTGCTCAGTGTCCAGAGTTCGCCAAGCTTGGAATGGAGCTAAAATTTCCCCCCAGGAACCTCGGGTTTGGAAGATAATGCCTGGATCGGTAGTCAGGATGGAGCTGCAACTATTTATGATCATGCGCGGTACTTACAAGCCGGAATGAAGATCCAGAATGCATTCATAATGATAAAATAGCCTCCAAAATAGATCGGCTCTGGGCGCGAGTGAAGAATCCCATTATGAAAGTCTCGGAAACTGGTTATGTAGTACACTGAGTCGCTGATTATATGACCGCTTGACACTAGAATCTGGAGAGCATGTCTATGGCTTGAATCAATGGTCACGCAATAAGCAGTGAAGAGGCACAAAGGACCCCATATGACCTAATAAACGTATCAGTAAACGTTGAAGATTTTAAAGAAAAGTAAAATGAATAGAAATTCTGAACGCACAGCGGTGATACTTTCAAGGACCAAGACCATGCTGTCGGCAGTCATATAGCGCGAGTCAGACTTTGCATACTCTTTCCACAGTTGGCCGAGGAAGTCATTCATCGTAGGTATGCGCCCGTGATTGAGGACGAAGTAGCCTTCGAAGAAACAATGAAGACATCCTGCTATTTAGGAGGTAAGTCAGCTGTAGGCAGCAGCTTTAGACAAAAACAGCCTACTTACACAAGACAAACCATAGAACGAGTGACTGATCTCTTTTACTCACATCTGGTCGGTGCCTTCGCGTGGCGAGGAGTGATAGACCCAGAATCACTGAAATGCCGGAAGCGAACCCAAATAGCAGTGTTGTAACAGAGAGGGTATTCTCAGTATATCCAACCAATTTAAGGTCAGTTGGGTAAAATGGATGATGAGCGAGAGCCATTGCGATAAGTGGAGTCACAGACAAATGTTGCTGCGCTAACTGTTGGACTTCAAACGATGATGGCAGTCTTCCAACGGTTTTTTAGGCACGTCTCTCTCACCAAACACTCGATGGCAGGTGAATCTATAGGTCACCTGGCCCTTCGCTTAGCTGATCCGACCTCACGAAAGATTCTTCTCACCCGACCTGTCAAATTGAGAGATTAGGCTGGTGGCAAAGAAGGCATCGGCGCGGGATGGGAAGACAGAACTTAAAGTGCGATTTTGCACTCTTTTTTATAGTTATTTAAATTTCTCCACCATCTCTCAATATATTATTTTTAAATTTTAGAAGTATATAGAAACAAGTTTAAATTAAATTTTAAAATCATAATTTTTTAGAAGTTTCCAAAGTTAATCTCTGTAAAAGGTAAACACTAATTAGATTGTGTCTCTGCCTCAAAAGGTCAGTACTCAGCCCCGAATAGGGGCTTTGTACTTAAGTAAGGCCAAATTAATTCTTTTAATAGTTTATTACAACTAAGGTGGAGCGTATACTGAGTGGGAAGGACTTCTACGTCATACCAAGTCCTGGTGCAGTCTCAGCTTCCGACATCCGAAAGGACAAGCACGTTCAAGATAATTAGCCGGACTATCGAGATATTGTACCAGCTGTCCTAAGCCCACCTCTTGAGCAATCTGTATCATATTCTACCACCTCTGGTCGGTTTTTGGTCTGTTGCTCAAAGACTTGCGTTGTGGCAACCCACTTTCCGGTAGCCCTGTACCAGCCAGCGGGTAGCTTGCAGATCGGCATTTTGGGGTCGAGCAATTGCTTTTGGGACGGATGCAGCAGCTCCAATGAGAAAGCTCATCAGCAGCGCGTGCAAGTCTAGCCCAGACTCGCGCGATCTCTGAAAGCATCACGTAAAGGTTCGGCCAGCGGACAAGCAAAGACAAGAGCTTGAACCATCCAACACAAGGTGGGTATAGGAGCGGAGCTGCAAGTGCTCCATGACGCACCATGTTGGCCACAAGTATCTGCAAAAGGCCCGCCAGAGGCGCAGCTCGATGCATCCAACGATGGTGTGCATATAACTTTCGCGAACAGCACATCCTTAAAAAGACCTGATCATTGACCACCAGCAATGTGTTTCCCCTCATTTTTTCGTGCATTTTCTTGCTCCCTCACTTCAATCAAAATGTCTACTATTTCCAGCGTCTTGGCTATAGCAGCCTTCAGCGCTGTGAGCGCTGCAGCGCCCACGACATCGGTTGTAAATCAGACAACATGCAATGGTAAATTGTATACTTACCGGCAGCTTGCGGGTTATGGGTTTATTCCTGGAGACGCAAGAGACAAATTTGGAGACACTATTGGAGGGATTGGTAGTTCGGTTGCTTTGGATCGACCTTCATGGAAGAAACTAAATGGGTCGAGCTATACCGGTACGCTCTGGGCTTTACCGGATCGCGGATGGAATACGAATGGCACTCTCAACTATCAACCGCGTGTTCACAAAATAAAGATCGAATTCACTCCGACGCCCAATACAAGCGCTTCCAACCCAGCTCCACCGAACTTGATATTAACGTATCAAGATACGATCGCTTTTACTGGCCCGGACGGTACACCATTAACAGGTCTTGATGCGGACGCGACGGGTCACCTCTCATATCCCGACTTCCCGGATCTTCCCAAGACTACCTACGTCGGCAACGGCTTTGGTGGCCCAGGTCCAGGCGGAGTCCGCATCCCCGGTGACACCGAAGGCCTTATCCTTGCATCGGATGGCAGCTTCTGGGTGAGCGATGAGTATGGTCCTTACATATATCACTTCTCTCCCACCGGCACTATGCTAGATGCCATCCGTCCCCCTACGGCATACATCCCTTTCCGCAACAACACCGAGAGCTTCTCCGCCGATTCGCCCCCACTCTACGATCCATCTCTGGTCCCAATACCTGCTGATAATCCCACTGGCCGCGATAACAACCAAGGCTTCGAAGGCCTGACTGCTAACCCGGAGGGCACGAAACTTTACGCGCTGGTGCAGTCCGCGCTCAATCAGGAGGGCGGCCTGCACAAGTCTGATCGTCGGTACGCGCGATTGATCGAATATGACATCTCTTCCTCTGCGGATCCGATCTACAGCGCGGAGTACGTGATGCCTCTTCCGCTTTACAACTCCTCCGGTGACGAGCTGGTCGCTGCTCAGAGCGAGATACACTATCTATCGGCAACGCAATTTCTGGTGCTTGCGCGCGACTCGAACGCAGGACGGGGACAGAAGAGCTCGCTGAGCTTATACAGGCACGCGGACGTATTTGATATTACGAACGCGACAAACATCAAGAGTGTGGTCAATGATGCAATGAACGGAACGATAGCGAGCGCCAAGGGGAAGCTGAAGAAGGGCGTGACACCCGCTGCCTATTGTAGTTTCTTGGACTACAACGTCAATTCGCAGTTGAATAGGTTCGGCCTACATAACGGGCCACCGCAGGATGCTGGGTTATTGAATGAAAAGTGGGAGAGTTTGGCATTGGCACCAGTAGATGGAGATAACGCTGAGGATGGGGAGTATTTCTTGTTTAGTTTGAGCGATAATGACTTCATTACGCAGAACGGTAGGTTAATGTAGGGTGTTTGATTCATCATACATCGACTAACACCATGATAGGATATCTCAACAACGGCACGTTTAGATATGCCGATGGATCAGGAGCAAGCTTAGATAATCAGGCATTAATCTTCCAGATCAGTATTTCGAAGGGCGACAGCCCTTTGATCAGCTGATTTAGGGCCCTGAATTAATTCTTCGCAATCCAATTGGGTGCTCAAATTCGCCACATGTGCCCAAAGTAAGTTGTGCAGGTCATATAATACGAGGAACTTCATAAGAGGCAGACGCGCAGCAGGAGAGTAAGATTTCCAGGGTTTCCGCTAGCCGAGGTGCGATGGCTTGAAGACCTAAGCGAAGCAGTCTTATGGCAAAGTTACAAGGCTCAACCGAAATTTTCAGTATGAGAACAATCGTAGATGTAGCGGAGCAGGAGATCATCAGGAGTCCCAATCGAGGAAGCCATATGAGTTCTTCCACATCACTGCAGAACAGATCCGATACCAGGTGACGAGGTAAAATCGAAAGAAATGCTGTACTGCATTCTCCACAATCGAGACTGCAATGCTGTATCAGAAAGCAGGCGGAGTTGTGTAGCAAAATGAGCGATCCTATTCTATCGAGTGGAGTGTCTGAAGCTGTAGAGGAGGAGCGGTAGAAGTAGCAAGGGCTGCTCACGTGACAAAGCCACAGCCACTCTTGCCGTACTACACTGGCCGCTATCTATATCCTAAATGCTGTACGAGTATCTGAGCATTTGAACATCTGCCACTTCTTCCCTTAGAAAAATCTGTAGAGCTTATGGAAAGCCAAAACATCCTTTATCCTTTGACTATGTCGATTCCTTCCCCGTTGATGTACCCATTCCTCAAAGTGGTCGCTATTTTCGCAAGGTGTTCCACACAGATCACCTTCAAGAGATGACTGAACCAGAATCTGAAGTCGCTGTCATGGAGTCGCAGGATACTGCTGTAGACCCGCGAAGCATATCTTAGGAGATGCCGCCCGACAATATGTCTACAGTACCTTCGATCTATCGCAATCAGATTTTATTTGGCAAGTCGCACTCACATTTCTCTCCAATCCCTGAAATGCAATGGCAGATATGGAGACAAAATGCGTCTTGGGCGTGAATGAAACAGGCAGAAGGCAAGTACTAGGTGCATGCTTATCCTTTCATGGAAGGATTCTGAGGAATGACATTGATGTCTTCAAGGGCCAGTAGTGTACGAAGGATTCTATCTGTGCCTGGCCCTTCACCGCTCGCTTCATGCAGAAATGCATCACTTTGCCGATTCGAGAGCTTTGCGCTGAAATATCTTGATTCAGTATGTCTCGCAGCAAGTCACAGCCAGCGCGACTTCGAATGCAGCCGTAAGCAATATAACTTTCCAATAGGTCCAACGCTAACCTCGTGCCTCGGGTAGAAATCCTCCGATGACAAGTCTGACGGTGCCAACAACCGAAGCTCTTGAGACGATTGATATTGCCCAACCTCGTTCACGCTTGGCGAAGGGATCATCAATGATGGGCGGATTTAATGAGAGCGAGACACTTGCGAGTTCCATCAAGAAATGAAAGGCCATGACCATGCCCGTGCTTGTACTTAGAGCGCCACCGATGGGAAAGAATACAAGATCACTGAGACGTGAGAGATCGGAAGCCGTCCGTAAATATCGGGGAATTGTAGCAGAAGCAGCGGTCCGAGCGTTACCTAGCCCAATCGACAGCAGTGAAAGGTCATTGTCTGACAGACATCTGAGTTGCTCGTGATATGGAACTCTCAGATGATGCTCGGGATCTCGGGATCGCGGGATCGCGCATGGGTAGCGCGATGTTGCTATGGAGATTGTGTGTCACTTTTCACGACGACTCTACTTACTCTTTCCGTGAGCACGAACCCGATGAGTATCATTGTGGAAAATAAGACCAACCCCCATCTTTCATTGTTCGACCATTGCTGTGGATTGAGTGAATACTTTAGCTCGTCGAAGCGTACAATATTTGCGTTTTCGTGCCGACACTCCTGGGAACTCCTCTACTCGACCGCGTCGGGCTTACGCTTCGTTGCATCTTCGCTGACTTTCGGTTCTCCTGGATTGGAGTGACGAGATGAAGGTCAGCCAAGCTCCCGGTGTATTGGCTGACAAGCCTCAATACTTCAAGGAGATGGGAGGGGTCTACGATGGCTGCTGAGGCCTGTCACTACCGTATAAGAGCACTCTAAGGCTAGTGATTTCGTCTCCATTTTTCTTCTGCTCTGGTCGATGTCTATCAGAGAAAATGTGGTCAGCAGCATTATCGAAGGCACAGCAGCCATATCACCGAGAGCCTAGATTACAGGTCTCCCACAATAGCCTGAATCCTTGAAGGCATATCCGCAGATGCCTCTCGAAGCCCCGCTGCATCAAGGCAATGGGAGCTGAACATCGTTATTGCAATGAGCGTCTGCGGCGACGAATTTATCGCATTGCAGAGCTGAGGAGTCACTCATAACGTATGCTCTGCTACTTTTGAATAGCCCGGGCACGGTTCCGAGGCTTTGTTGTCCAATCGGATGCAAAATAACCCAGTTTCGAAGATGGCTGAAATACTGACTTGCGTACCTTTCGACCTTCTCGAAGAGGAAGTTTTCGACAACGGGTCTTAGCAATGGTAACGACCCTCACTTTTCCAACAATAAAGCAAAGGACCGAAGACGCCTAGATTTGATGCGTTTGCATTGCAGGCCTACTGATATATCTCGGGCAAGCGATATGCCAAGGTTCACACTCGCAAGGCGAGCATTCTAGTAGAGTTGCCTGGCGCCCATTCCTGTTGAGCAAGCGCACACCAGGTTGCCAATTGCAAACACCAAGTTGGCAAAGATTAGAATATTCCGTCGGCAGTAGATGTCCATCGATTTTCCGGACAAAAGGCGTGAAACGGCATTTGCAATAAAGAAGGTAGATGCGTTGCTGCTAAGTTCGACTCCACAGCGGCAATAAAAGCCCCAAGGAAGAAACCTGATAGAATGACGGTTAATTGCGAGTCTGCAAGCTCTGTTTCAGCTGTTGCGACGCTCTCGCTCTCCTGTCCATATCGCCCGGGGCGTCGTCGTTAGTAATTCGATTGCGCAAGCAAGCAAGGGGTTCCATTCATGAGCGTCGTTTGTGGATGCCATCATTCAACACAGAATCTGTGCCGAAACAGAACTTGCACGAAGCTTGCTGAGTGTTTGAAGGAATTGAGGTAACAAGAAACGGCTACAAGATGTGATTCCACATTGACATCAGTTCACCGGCGCTTTTTCCGGTCTGTCAATATCATGATCCACCGGGCAGCACAGGCACGAGTTTCTGCTCAAACACCCAACAACATGGCTCCAGGGGCGACCGGACTAATCAAAGAGAAGAAACGAAAGTATTGCTTTTCTCAAATGACGTCGATTATGCCGTCACGCAGCAGCCTTACCTCAGTAGCAGCGATGTTGCGTCCAATTGTAGCCCATCGACTCGTCAGCGCTCATCGTTTCCACATCGGGATCTGACTGTCTTCACCGGTGCAACCCAATGAGTACACATAAAGGGGCAATCTATGTAGCATTCGCAGCCACCAACGGGTTCGGAAATCTGTTAAGCTTGTTCCCTCAGGAATTATGGCATTTTTGCGTTGGCGCCTCGTGATGGGTAAAAAGACTGATCTTGCGTCCACTTCATCCCACCCTACCTCTAATGTTATCCTAAACCCCGATAAAGTCGTTTCCAGGCACAGGATCGATGCGGATGTAGCTCTAGAAGCCACCAGGAGTCAGCATGGTACAATTACACCGGACGCTGCTATAAGCCGGCGTCTTCTTCGTAAAATTGACATGATGTTGATGCCCGTGAGCTATCATCCGCCGGGGCGGAGGATCTCTCCTGCACAAGGCTGACACATAGCTTAGATTCTATGCGTTGTCTATGGATTGAACTACTTAGACAGTGAGTTCCAGGGTTATTTTCACCCCGCCGTATTGTTTAATCCGCTGATTCTAGGTAAGAGGTCACTCTTTCTTATGCAAGCATAACCGGGATGACCAAAGACATCAAACTCACTGGCGACAATTACAATTGGCTAGGAAGTATCTTCTACTTTGGTGCTTCAATCACACTTCTCTTGTATTGCTCATCGGCTCATGACTCCAGGCTATCTTGGTTGGGAATTTCTTGCTGCTCGCTTGTTACAGCGACTTCCGCTAGCCAAATACAATGGCGCCTGTATCATAGCATGGGGCATCACGGTAGCATGCTTCGCGGCTGTTGAGAGTTTTGCAGGAGCAGTCGTTATCAGGCTGCTGCTTGGCATCTTTGAGGCCAGTGTGAGCCCGGGTTGGGCGCTCTTTACCTCTCAGGTATTTTCATAATCGCCTGGCTTAGTGTGACAACGACTCACGGATACTGTAATAGTGGTACACAAAGCATGAACAAGGTTTACGCACGGGATATTGGGTCAGTTTCAATGGCTTTGCACAAATTTTCGGGGGTCTGGTAGCGTACGGCGTCGCACACAACAGCACAATCCACCACTACAGCATCGCACCTTGGAAGATTATCTATATTTTTACCGGATGTCTGACAGTTGTCGTTGGCATCATATTTCTCCTGATAGTTCCCGACAACCAGCTGAGCGCCTGGTGGCTCAGCAAAGAGGACCGCGTTTTAGCGGTCGAACGTCTCCGGATCAACCAACAAGGCATTGGCAATCATCATTTCAAACCCTACCAACTCAAGGAAGCACTCCTGGATCCTATCACCTGGGCTTTCATCTTTTTGAAATTAGTTGGTGATATCCCCAATGGCGGGATTTCCAACTTCTTCAGTCTCTTGATCGAGTCCTTCGGATATACCACCGATCAAAGCCTGCTCTACGGTACCATATCGGGGGCAATGGAAGTCGTAGCAGTCCTTGGTTGGGCTTACATCACACATGCTTACGGCAATAGAATCCTTTGGGGAACCCTAGGACTCGTGATTGCCTTGCTGGGTAGCATCCTGCTTGTTGCTTTACCCGGCTCCAATAATGTTGGACGGTTAGCGGGCTTTTATTTGGCGCAGTTCTTCGTCGTAGGAATAGTTGCTTGTCTGTCTCTGATTGCGTCAAATGTGGCTGGGTCGGTTTTCAATTTTTGAGCCCAATCAAATGGGTTTGCTGATGGCGTAAACTCTAGATACACCAAGAAGACCTTCGTTGCGGCGGCTTTTTTTGTGGCCTACTGCGTTGGTAACATCATTGGTATATCCAGCGTCCCTTGAAGTAGCGCAGAAGCATCTAACATGGTTCTCTTCCACTAGGCCCTCAAACATTTCGACCAAAGGATGCGCCCCGATACGTACCCGCGGAGATCACTCTTATTGTGTGCTATGCGCTCTGCATCATCGACCTTCTTTTCATCTACTGGTACTACAATCGGCAGAATGCGTTGAAGGCTCGGCTCAGGAATTCGGCTAACTACCAGAAGCTAGAGAATCAAGAATTCTTAGACCTCACTGATCAGGAGAATCCCGAATTCGTGTATGAACTTTGAACGAGGACGAACTCACACATATATGCATTCTCGCAATCTCCCACGAAGCACTATGACATTTGCGATCGCCAATGGAGTTTCAATGGCATTTCAGGAATCATAAAGATTCTTTACAACGGTGGCAAATTGGTTATTTGAGCGAGATGTCAACAATACTTTTGGTTTGGGTAGTGATACTAGTTGTAGTCCCAGCAATCACATGCCTTCGGTGGCCGAAATGTAGACTGGTTGAATTTGTTCAAGCGGCGACGTGGATGCGAAGATTTCCCGAAGTGCCCTCAAGAAGATCCAGTATGGGGCTCAAATGTAGTCCGTGAGCGGCAAAATGCTATGGAGAATAAGTGTTACCTGATATACGTAAATCTTCATCAATGCTTGCATCAGCGCATTACTCTCATCCAATTCTCCCATTCGCGACTGAGAACATATCGTGCGTTATCGTTTACTTTTGCGCCTATCAAAAGTGATTTGAGCGCTTCTTTCAGGATCTTTTCGGCGTACCCACTGTGCTAAGAATCGTTCTCTCCGCATTCAATCGGTGCTGCCATCGCAGATGCCAAATCGCGCCCAAAATGCCACCATCTCTTCAGCATCCTCGCCAAGCACTTCGAACGTTGGACTCGCGAAGAGAGAGTCAGGCGAGGCATCAAGATCCCGCTGCGTTTGATTCTTTGTCCTCTTTTATTCCCCCAGTATCAGTCTCTCACATTGTGCCTGGGATCGCGCGGACTGCAACTCAGGCTACCGCTCTTGTTCATCGAGCCCTTTGTTCTATGCGTCGAGGAGCCTTGGCCCCTTTTGTTCGAGTGCTTGTGCATATTTCGCGTGCTGGCTTTGACAGCTGAGTTCATGTGCAAAGTAGGTAAGAACACTGTCCTTGTGCCGGTCAAACTCTGTGCGCTTATATTCGGTCTGCATGTTTTCCTTCTAACTGTTTGGCAAGGCCTTCAAGCTGTATCTTGAGGTGGGCAACGCAATTGACATTGGCTTCGAGGGCCGAGGCGGCGCCGTTGGCCTGTGTGAGGGTTGTGGGCGCTCTTCATTTTTGGGTGCAGCGTCTGAAGAAATATTCGACATTTGACACGTTAATGGACACAGGGAATGAGAACCGAGTGCCGAGCCGAAAGAATGGTTGTCCACCTTGGCCAAGGGAAGTCCAAGTGCGGTGATGGGAAGTTAACCGTTAGCGCGCTAGGGCGCGCTACTGATCCTGCTCCTCCCACAACAACGTGAGTTGAGAGTAACATTCCTCTTGAGAACAAATTTTGACTGCCCTCGCTCCTTTTCACAAATAGGTCTGGATCTGAAGGAACGGCCTTGGCGCAGGGTCTCCATGGAATTAAATTGTAGGAGCCTACAACAGCTTACTAGAATTCATAATTTAGGCAGCAAAGATCAGGTGGTATGACTAGGTAGATTCACGCAAGACCTGACGCATCTACTCAATGGATCAGCAGAGCTAAAGACGATCGGACGTGAGGGTCTCCTGTTGAAGTCTAGTGAAACCCTGAGCCGTATGGTACGCTTAAAGGCAGCTGTCGTCGGCTATAAATATATGCGTGCTATGGCCACATTTTTCAAAAAAGAACTTTTTCACGCAATTCTCACACAAGAGCTGCTATTTCTGGGACTGTGGGACTGACAGAAAAACTTTAAAGTAGCGAGTGCCGATTTGAATAGCTTTTAGGAGTACACTACAGCTCGACAACCAACTTCTTCCCGCTCACACCCTTCATCAACTTATCAAGGGCCCCTTGGATTCCTTCCAATCCTCCCTCCACTTTCTCGATCTTCTCCGGCGCCACCAGCTTCTGCGTCGGCGGGATTACCATAAACGCAGTAAAAGTGTTGTAAAACCACTCTCGCAGTTCTTGGTTCTCAGGCTGCTCCAGAACCGTCGGGAAACTCTCAAACTTCCTCTCCACATTCGCCGGAAGCTCAGGCGGTGCCAGTGGCGGAGATGTCGTGTAGAAAGCCCCTCCCTGTTCCTGGAGCACTTGGCCGAGAATAGTGGTCGGGCCGGGGAGCCCAATGGTGTCGAAGACGGCGAAATAAGGACCCTCGGCTTTGAGCTCGGACACGATTTTGGAGACGTCTTGGGTGTGGTCGACGACCTTGGCCGGCCCAATCGAAGACACAAAAGACGCGTGCTGGGGCGAGGAGGTCGTGATGACGGTGTAACCGGTGCTGACGGCATAGTTCACAGCATAGCCACCCACATTGGAGGAACCGCCGTAGATCAACACTTTCTTGGCCTTGTTAGCCGGGTTAGGACCTTTCGGGTTGGGAAGGTCAAGCTTCAAGAAGTGCCTCAGAGCGCTGACTACAGTGGCAAGGTTGATGATTGTCGCTGCGGCGGCGGAAAACGGGGTTTCTTCCTTGAGCTTGGAAGTGGTATTGGAGTCGGCGATAACGTAGTGCTGAAAGGAGCCAGAGCTGGCCTTCATGCCCATGGCGGAGGAGCGATTTGCAGCGACACGATCTCCAACTTGGAAGCTAGTGACCGAGGAGCCCACTTTTGTGACCGTGCCAGCGAAGGACTGGCCGAGAATAGTAGGATATGACAGGGGAAAGAGAGCGAGCTTTTGGATTTTAGCTTCTACGGGGTTGAGCCCGATAGCGGCGTTCTTCACGAGAAGCTCATTAGGACCCGGTTCAGCAATTTCGGCGGCATCGATGGTGAGGTTGGCCTTCTCCTCCTTGATCCAAGCTGCGGTGTTTGACATGTTGCGGAAATCACGACAGAAGCGTGGGCTTGTAGAATACTGTCGAACTGATGTTCGTTTCCGTTCGAGTAGATTAGTTTTTTGACTGGTTTGCAAAGGTAGAGAGCTGAAATGGCGAAGACTTTTGATTGAATACTGGACTGGGCACAGGAAGTGTGAAGCTTTATGTATTTGCATTTACCATCTGCTCTGAGAATAGTCTTTGCTTCTCTCGGAGCGGCGCAAAACAAACAAAACCCGCTGAGACCTTAGACGCCGTGCTTATGGAAGAAAGAGTTTCCTCGCAGGAATGGCGACGCTTAAGTCCAATTTTGATATCAAAGCAAGGGATAGAACAACGGGGCGTTGCTCTATAACTCGGGTCCGAGCCAGACAAGTGGCGCCCGAAGCTTCGGTCTGATTGGTTGTCGCAACAAGAAGCAAAACGTGTCTTGTTGGCACCTCACCTCTGCTGACAAAAGCGACACGGCTTAAGCGAAGAGAACGCTCCCGAAGACGATGCATCGCCGGAGATCGGTTTCTGTCTCTCCGAATCAATCGTATCACAGCTTAAATTCCGTACTCTCATGAGTTGGATCAGCATGTCAAAGCAAATTAAACGGTTGTGAAATGGGCGACTCTAAAAAGTTGACAAGCGCTTCGAGTTGATCTAAATTCTTCGTTTATGTTCGAGTTCCCGAATATCTAAAATAGCCAGATTGTTATCTGCAATGCGCAGGAGACCCTGCTTACACCGTTCAACTCGAAAAGAAAGGACAAGCGAAAGGAAATAACTCGCATCCAGTCTGCACGCACATAAATTAAGAAGGTGTCGTGGAAGCGCTTTACTGAGCTTCCCTATATCAACAATAAAATAAATCCATGCAGAGATCGGAGCGATCGCTACAGTGAAAGCTCCATTGATCGACAATCAACCCAGAGAGTTTATTTGTCAAAGTATTTCCCCTGAAGATTCCGAAACAGGTGGATCAAAACCCATCCACGCCAGCCGCTTGATTACTCATTATCCAACGCCTTGAAATTAACATGAAATCCACTTCAACTGTTGACCGAATAATTGCTCGTCCTGTCCATCTCTCGTCCTCGATGAAATATAGCTTTGAAATGTCGCAATAAGCTGAAGTCTCCCTGCGGAAGTAGCCGTTCTTGGGCAATCGCATACTCGCTATGTCTTCGCAAAATGAACGCTGTTATCGCAAACACTAACCCTAATGCGGCGTAAAGAAGACAAGAGATAATGAGAAACCACAAGGGGGCTTTGGGAACTTTTGTCAGATAGAGATCGCCCCATAGCCTCTGTTGGATGTTGCCTGCGCTCTCGAATGCACCTGATGCAAGTGCCATGCCTATTTGGCTGATTGACAGAGCCATATAATCTGGGACGGTCCCATCTTGAATGCGGAGAACAGCAAGTGATGCTTGCTCAAATAGGGAAGACCGACCAAACCCAACCTGCAACGGGGCTTTGATAATGGACGCCTTACGGGGATCACTGGGAGTCGCCTTGAAGTTTGTAATATTTCCTTTTACCAGAGAATAGCTCACATCATAGACTGTCGAAGTACAAGACAGAGCAAAGGCTACTCGGCCGTCACCAGCGTCAATGACGTCGTCCGGAGGGTCAGAATTACCAGCTTCGAACTCGTCCATATCAATACTGTTAACTGCAGCAGAAATATTGAAGGTAAAGGGGTTCAATTGCGAGTTCACCGATATGTTGTTTGGTTGACCATTTTGCATGATATAGAAGCTTGAATACCAGCCTTTGAATTGTTCAAGACCATCCTCAGGAGGTTTGTTCAGGTCTCCAGAAAACATATGTGAGCAATTGAACGGGATTGAGAGATCGCTGCTACTGCTCAGACTATTGTTCCTCATCTGGCAAGCCTCGGTTGCTGGTAAACATCGGGTAACCATGGAGGTCGTATTCGCTACAAAATCAAGGCCAAGTCCAGGAGCAAGCATGTTGAAGTAGAGTGCGTGCTCAGTACCAGCAGCTGTATCATGATAAGTTACGACCTGGTCGTTTGTGCCCTCGCCACTGTAATAAAAGTCCGCTATTGAATCAGGATCGACAAGATCGAAATCGGAAGTTTGATCGCTGATTCCAGTCAGAAGTGTTGTGAATGTAGAATCGGGATTCGCCAAATTCCACAGATCTTTTGTGGTATCCAATGAGCAGGGCACTGCATTAGATGAAGCCAAAGGTTCAAGAGGGCCAGATAATAGAGAGTGACAGTCGTCCATGGTTGTGTAGGTGCCTCCATAAGAGAGATCGTCGGCGTACACAAAGTTTCCCTCGCCAATATGTGAAGGGCCAGACTGCGACGCATTATTCAATGGCCAAATGTCGTCATACCACAAGGTCTGTATCTGTGAGACGGACAGGTGAACCCAATTGTCTTTTACCTGGTTAACGACGTCGTGACGAGGCTCGTTCAGGCTTACCTCCGGCAACTACAAGAATCCTACAGTCTCATCAGCGCCGCAAAATTTTTGAGACGATGCGATTGCTTACGCGAGCGCAAAGCTAGTAAGGGCTCCAATGGCCGCCACATGAATTGGCCTGGATGATCCGTCCTTCCGCATCCAAAGGGGTCTGTGGCATATCCAATTCAACAGATCTTGTGATGACCCTTTCAACAGTCCTTTAAAGGTGTCCTGAGTCTTGTCGTCCCAAGCAGTCTCGTCCTTTGCATCGGAAACATTGAGGCCTGATTGAGAAAGTGCCCGCGCGACGACGAAGGAAAACAAGAACATAAATGGCGTCAAGACAAACTGGACCGCAGTGCTCGCCCAGCTGCTGACAAGAGTGACCTCCCCAATGGTGATGTTGGTAAAGTACGCATCGCTCGACTTGTTAGGATAAGGGGTTGGCAAATCATCATTGCCGTTCTCGGGGAAGGCGATGTGGAATTTTTGGTAGAACACGAATATAACAAGAATGAGCGAAACACTTAGTAACGGCAACAGAAGAAGGACAAAAGAGAAGAGTATTTGCCGACGAGGATGCGTCGATCCTGCAGGCATCCGAGCTTCAGGATCCTGCAACGACTCGACCGATACTTCTTGCTTCTCAGTACCTTTATCCATGTTGCAGTATGCCGGACAGAAAAACGAGACGTGAGTATCGATCCTTGAGTCGAAAAAAGCGTGCCTGGGAGGAGCCCATTTTGTCATAAGTAAAGAATTAGACATACACGAGAGTCGCGTCTAGAAGAACATCTCGTCAGAGTTTGCTGAGTGGAGGCAGCGGACCCTTGCATACCACGAAAGGTGGCTGCTTCGATCATCTTCCAGGCTCCAATGGTGGTGCGAATTCAGGGCCTGAACTACACCGAGGGCAGCAAAAGAAAGGAATAATCATTGTTGCTACCGTGGTGATTGGTCTCATCTGCGGAAAACGAGCAGTTTTTGGTATTAGAGAAGGCGAGAAGGTAATCAAAGGCGTCGAGCTTATCAAATCGGATGCTCCAGATACCTGCATGATGCATCTCGCACGGACTATGCGATATGTTTTGCCAAGGCCTGGCCACGCTTCGATCCGCAGCTAACCTGAATGGGGCACTCTGATTTCCAAAAATGAAAGAGCAACAGGAGCCTTCTGCGGCCGCTAGCAAGGTATGGCATCGTCCGCGACGCTACCAAGATCCTTAGACAGCCATTGAACCAAGGCTTATGGACGACTTCAGTTTCGAGAGTTCTAGCTTCGCTCAGGCTTGTTGGGAGGCTGTGGCACCAGGGACTTTATCATGGTGAAGACCACCCTATTCGGTTAAGTGGAGATGGGAAAGGTACGGTACTTACTATCTTAACCTACCCAGGTAGGTACATACAACCCGCTTTCTATGGCTTGGGCGTTGCAATTCAGCAAGGCTGAGTCTTACCGCCTTAAGCCATCTAGGCCCAGAGCAAGGTCTTTAAACGGGTTCATACTATCGAAGTGCGGTACAGACTAAGCCATAGGCTGAATTGTAGGGGTCTGGGTCCCTAAGGGACGGGAAGAACCTATCTATGCTCCGCAGGCTAATCACATACGGCAGTCTCCACGTGTAGGCTCACGACGTTCTAGAGGCATAACAGGAAGGCAAATGCCTTGAAGCGTTATTGTAAGTGTTCGTCTGGTACCGGAAGAGCGCAGCTGCGCAGGGCATTTCGGCTTACCTACCTTACTCTCACGACTGGGCGTCATCGACGCAGAGAGGCTTGGTCATGTTTTGCAGCGGTGAAACCTGTCGGACTTCATACAACAGGGTAAACTTAGCCACGAATGATTAGATTAGTAAGCACCCCTGAGCCGTGGCGGTGTACTTTTACGCCACACCTGAGCTACAGCTAAGTTAGTCTGAGCAGTATACGGGCAGGCTGCTGCGTAGAGGGTAGCAACTAACAAGATGAGAGTCGCGAAATCTACTCAGCAATTGGGTCAGCATATATCAAAGTGCTTGCAGCCTTTGTTATGCTCGCTAATATAGCAACTGCGTGCGACGAGCCCGCAGAAGGACCAACTCAATTTCGGATCGCCTCCCCAGTGCCATTCAACCTCCTCAAATCCTCGGACGACTCAGAGCACACGGTACGGGCCTGATGATAATCTTTAACGCAATATACTATACGTGAGAGTAGAAGAGCCTCAACAGAGCCTTACCTCCATCGAGGGACATATTGAGGTGCGCTGAATGGGACTTGCTATATATGCGCGGACTTCCTATTCCGTGTATAATTTGTAGAAGTGTATGAACAATCTTTTATTGGTTGTGAGGTGTAGGAAGCTAGGAAAGTAGGGCATGTGAAAGGAACAGAATATGTATGGGGCATGCTGGCCCAATAAAGCAATGTCAACCATGGGAATATTACGGCCACGAACAACCAATGCTACTGTCATTAAAAACACCTTCTCTCCTTCCAGCAGCCGACGCCTTCTCTCCTTCAATCAACTTGCGTTACTTCTTGGGTTTCGACCATCTTCCACTCAGATCGTTTCAACGGTGCGCGCCTGCAACACATTTACATATCCTGAGGCGCTTACCTACGCTACTAATACGGCTTTCAATACCTCGCATCACCTCTCAAAAATCGCTTCGAACTGCCATCAGGTGCTTCCTCTACCATCGATCAGAAGCTCAAAGGGAAGCTTTCGTCCTCAGGAGCCAATCCAAATGGCTAAATCGAAGAAAACAAGGATTCTCACACGACAAATCGATCGCAAAGCGCTCACAGCCGACCCCGTCTTTGCCTTCCACCGCCTTTTCTACGCTCGCCGGCCTCCGAGAGGATCGCAATTTCTGATACAAGATATGCGTCTTGAACTACGATCTATGCAGTCTTCGAAAGGATCCCAACTCGGGGAAGCGCACGCTCTGCACGACCGATGAACTCTATATCAGCACACCCTACTTCTCATCTGACGAGGCGACACGGATCAATTCACCATTCTAGATAATGGCTGTACTATCGAACAGGCCATCACCTCTGGCCTTCCCAATTTCTTCGAAAAGCGTGGGGCGAGTGGCGATTCGCGACCTTGTGGACCGCACGATATGGCGCCGGTCTACAGAATATGCTTCGGGATCGACAAGACGGAGATCGAAGACCAGAGGTTTCTATCCAGATTAAGGAAATCCAGTCTGGCGACTTGAAGTGGAGATCTTCGATAGGCGCAAAATGGCAGGTACAGAGCTCGCGATTCTCCGTTCCCTATTTTGTTGTGAGCTTTGAAGGGGCTCACTGGCCTTTTTCTGGTTCGATTTAGGGCATCGAACATGGTGAAGGGGTCTCCATTGGGATCGTAGTGTTCCAATATTGTACTGCAGCGATTCGTAGCACGTATTACCGTTGGTATTGCTGATGCAAAGTCGTACAATGCTTGCTGCACACCGTCCAGCTGATCCAAGAGGTTGCTCCCGGGATTTTGGACATTCATCCTTGCGCGAAATCATGGCGAAACCTTTCCAACTCTTCGAAATGGCGCGCATAAAATGTTGATCATGATCCCCTTAAAGATGCGGTAAGAACGCCGACCAGTCAACTTCCTGATACACCACCGCTGGCAGAGCTCGGAGACTAATAATGGACTCGACCAAGACAGCTGAGCGAGCAAGGATGTATCCCAATACGAACGGCCCATACATAAGGTGCTTTACCCACTGAGGCAGAGCCGACCCTATATCCAGCACGGTGGTGGCTTCGATGTTCAATACCCGGCGACCAAATGACGGGGCAAAGTATGTTCCAATCGGTATCGCCAAAACATAGAGACCAATGAGCCCAATGTCGGCAGCATTGGCAACCACCCACATATACCACTCAACGTTGGAAGGGTATGCCGCAATCCAGGCGAATCCGATATACAGTCCATAGTACAGGAACTGGAAGAGAAGATTGAATGCCGACAGGGTTGCAGTGACTCCATCCTGCGGAAGTATCCTGCTGTTGGGCAACGTCGGTGCGGGACCTTCCGTGACACCATAGACGTGGCCAAGGACGTGGTTGAAGCCGAACCAAAATGAGGTTATGAGGCTCTTCGTGTCGGGCTTTGGCTTAACAAAGTCGAGCGGCGTTACAGTATACGGTTTCGACATAGCCGAAGTCTGCACGCTGAGCGGCTGCCACATTCCCTTGGCATCAGCTTCCATTGGTATAGTCCTCTGCGTTGCTGGGTCCAAAGGCTTGTTGTACCAGAAAAAGAAGGTGTGTAGTGTGCAAAGAATAAAGGCAAGTGTTGTTACTTCCAGCGTACAGAATCCCAACTGCTGTATCCCACGTGCAATCGAATTTAGACAGTACCAGCCCATCTGAATCAACGTAACAAATCGTGCGAGCCTGTCTGCTTTATCCATTGCTTTGAGGTCATCCACGGATATTTTGGGCATAGTGACAAGCTTGTGCTTCACCAAATAAGCAAGCTGTTGGCCGTCAACTGGAAAAGGACTGCAATCTTTCGGTGCGACGAGTATACCGCCCATATCAGCAAAGAATCCATGGCGTGTTGTCCATTCGGGATGTCCCAGTTCGGCAAATGCGCGAACCGACTGGCGCGCTGATAGCCACTGTTCAGCGGTCATTGCAACCAGGACTTCGGGAAAGAAAATGGCGAAGAGCTGCCATCGAACTTTGTAGAGAAGAGCGCGGTATCCACTACGGGAGCGCAAGGGTGGTATGTGGAGACACAAGGATGTCCATGTACATAACCAGATCGTAGAAAGACTGCTGAGCAAGATATCGCCCGTACCTCGATTGTTGGGCGACGAGACCCAGCCCTTGATCACATCTTGGGGTTGAGAAGGTATCATTTAGCATCGCTGGATTACGTTTCGTCTCTGGGTCGGTCGAT
The DNA here is from genome assembly GCA_021031095.1 of Bathelium albidoporum. Classification (NCBI taxonomy): domain Eukaryota; kingdom Fungi; phylum Ascomycota; class Dothideomycetes; order Trypetheliales; family Trypetheliaceae; genus Bathelium; species Bathelium albidoporum. Next base: position 89,202 of record JAGFVP010000026.1, on the reverse strand, counting down.
TGCGTCAGAGCATCGAATGGATGTGAGATCTGATCTGTGCGCCCTGGGCTTGCTGTGACTGTCAAGAACATAAGGAAAAGTCGCAGATTCGGCAGTATATGAGTAGGTTTTTAGGCCAAAGACTTTTGCCTCTGCCGAAGAGTGCAGATGCTGAATTGGTCATTGTAAATCGAGGCAATAAGGCTATGCGCTGGATATTGGGGGCCATGAAACTCTATACCATTTGTTTCAGATTCAGAGCAAAGGGGCAACAGCAGCTGTGTAGAGCCATTGGCGGCAATTGGGCAGTTCTCAACACGAGTTCCATATATAGTAGCATCATGACATCGATATCGGGCTTTGTAATCAGTCCATCCAAAAGGAGCTGAGATCGATCGTGCGCCAGCGCCCCTGCTCAGCCACATGTGGGGGCGGAATCGGGGGGCGGGCTGAGTTCCCGCTTCACCTGCTCGCCCAAATGCCATTGCCATGACGTGATCGACTGAGACATTGATTGATCGGGTTAGCACAATTCAAGGACATCATTTTTCTAGAATTGAGGACTTTTCTGCGTTGGTATTGGCACATGTCAATGCTTGCGCCGAAGTTCTGCCGCAAAAGTTTTTGCAGGCACTCTTCCTACAGGCCTACTCCAATGCCGTCGATGCAGAGCGTGTGATCAGCCTCGACCTGTTGCTTTGCTGCTCTCGAGATGTCGCCACATGAGGAGCTGGTAGCAAGCATTTCGGCCACAGTTCGAGCTTTCTTCGCCAAAGGGCAGTCGTTTCGCATCTTCCATGGCTCGACGAATAGCACCCGCCCTATCCAGTCCGGCCATGTCGTTGACATAAGCGGTCTCTCCAATGTCTTGGTCGTTGATAAGTCGTCTCGCACGGCGATTGTTGAGCCCAATGTGCCAATGGATAAGCTTGTTCAGGCCACCCTCTCTCAAGGCATGATCCCGCCCGTCGTTATGGAATTTCCGGGAATCACTGTTGGTGGTGGCTATGCTGGCTCTGCTGGCGAGAGCAGCTCCTTCAAATATGGTTACTTCGACCAGACCATCAAAGCAGTCGAAATGGTGCTGGCAAACGGAAAGGTGGTCACGGTTTCTAACTCTGAGAACGCCGACTTGTTCAAGGGAGCGGCCGGGTCGCTCGGAAGTCTGGGCATCACAACAAAACTCGAATTAAACCTTCTCCCAGCCAAACGTTTCGTTAAATTGGTTTATCATCCATACTCTTCGATCCATAACATCGTTAAGGCTCTCCGTCAAGCGACAGAAGACCCTAGAAATGACTACGTGGATGGCATCATTTTCTCCAAGAACCATGGCGTTCTGATGATTGGTGAACTGACGGATGACATTCCCGAATCTGGGAAGCCTCAAAAGTTCAGTGGCGCGTGGGACCCTTGGTTCTACCTTCACGCCAAAGCCAAACCCCTTCAAGGGCCATCTACAGACTACATACCAGTAGCTGAGTATCTATTTCGATACGACCGGGGAGGTTTCTGGGTCGGTACGCAAGCATTCAAGTATTTTGGCTTCGTCCCTTTCAATAGATTTACACGATGGTGCTTGAACGATTTCATGCACACTCGGATGATGTACCGGGCGTTACATGGAGGCGATATGTCGTTTGGGTATATGATTCAGGATCTTTCTCTCCCTTATGATACTGTGGAGGAATTTATTGAGTATACATCTCAGAAACTGGGAATCTGGCCACTGTGGCTCTGCCCTTTGCGAGCCATAGAGCCACCGACCTTTCATCCTTGGACTGTCGACCTCAAACAAGGTGGAACACCCCAGCCCATGCTCAATATTGGTCTTTGGGGCGCAGCTTCGCAAGACCGGGAAGAATTCCTGCGCCAGAATCGGGACCTGGAAATTCGCCTCTCTGAACTGGGCGGTCGCAAAGTCCTATATTCGCATGTGTATTATCCGGAAGAAGAATTCTGGCGGCTATACGATCGGAAGTGGTACCAAGAACTAAGGACCCGTTACGAAGCTGGAACTTTGCCAACGGTGTATGACAAAGTCAAGACCGATGCAGTTCGGAAATCGCAAACCCAGATACAAAACTTATCGTGGATTCGACAGCTGGCGCACACAAGGCCCTTTGCAGGCTTCGTCGGGCTTTGGTACGCTATCAAGAGCCGGGACTACCTTATCCATAGGCAACCTTCCTGGCTGTATTGGAAATCGAGAGAAAAGTGATTAACGGAATTGAGTCATACTGTGCAGTGGAGACGCAAAAATCCCACGTAATGGCACAGAATCAGAATGGTTGTACGCAACATTTGCCACCTGGCCTTAAAGAAGACGAAGAATATGAACTCAATGCTTCTTCCCAACATCCAAGTAGCCGCCCATGAAAGCGACCAAAAATCGGAGTGGGAATCACATTTAAGAAATGTTCGGAGTGCTAAAGCTTCAGAGACGGGCTGTCGCGGACCCGACCGCTGGATAATCCGCTCGGACCCGAGAATGTTCCCCTATTTTATCGACCCGTCTAACCAATCCATCTCCTTGTCGTCCAAATTGCATTGTAATATTCCCCAGGCAGAGCTATGGGTTTACATATATTTAGAGCACATCAATCGCCGACCGCATCGAAAACTTGGAATCGCAAGTATCATCTTTCCTTTCTAAGATACCTATAATATTCTACGATGTCTGATTTAAAAGTTCTCATCGTGGGTGCGTCTGTTGCTGGTCCGACCGCCGCCTACTGGTTCGCCAGAGCCGGCGCAAATGTTACTATCATCGAGCGCTTCCCCGAATTGCGCACCAATGGACAAAGCATCGACATTCGTACCGCAGGCGTCACCGTAATGCAGAAGATGCCAGGCATGGAGGCCGCTGTGCGAGCCAAGACAACTCAGCAGGAGGGCATCCACTTCGTCCGAGATAATGGCCGACCGTATGCCACCATGAAAGCTACTGGAGATCCCAACCAACAGTCGCTGACCTCCGAGTTCGAGATTTTCCGTGGTGATCTCGCACAGATTCTTTTCGACCTGACCAAGGACAACGAAAAGATCAAATACGTCTTTGGCGAGCAAGTCTCCGCAATGCAACAACGTGACGACGGATCCATCACGATCGACTTTGCAAATGGTCTGCCGACTGCGGAATATGACCTCGTTGTTGCCTGCGATGGCGCAACCTCAAGAACTCGGGCCATAGGTTTTGGCTGCAACGTTCGAGACTATCTGAAACCGCTGAACACGTGGGCAGCTTACTTCTCCATCGACCAAGATCTTCTGAAGGGAAGTAGAATGGCGCAATTATGGAGCACGACGCGCGGCCGTGTTCTTGCTGCTGGACCAGACCCATCAGGCGGCAATCGAGTTGGAGCACTCGGCATTTACCCACGCAACGATCGCGACGCCACCCTACCATTCCGTGAGGCCATGAGAGAAGGAGAAGATGCGCTCAAGCAGTATATAGCCCGGCAATTTGAGGGGGTTGGTTGGAAGAGCAACGAGATCCTGAACGGCATGATGGAGGCAGAAGACTTCTACGCCTCGGAGATTGTCCAGGTCAAGGCCCCAAGCCTGTACAGAGGACGCTTTGTCTTGTGCGGTGACGCGGGCTACTGCCCGAGTACATTCACCGGTGCTGGTACAACGCTTGCCCTCGCCGGCGCCTACCTGTTGGCGGGCGAAGTCAGCAGGCACAAAGGCGACCTGACTGCGGCACTTGAAGGTTATGAGGAGCGCATGAGGCCAATCGTCGATGACATGCAAAAAATCCCACCAGGCATGCCTGGGCTGCTTGCACCGCAGACGGCTTGGGGAATATGGCTGCGGAATCTGTTTTTCGCTTTCGTCGCTTGGAGCCGAATTTTGGAATGGGCTGGCAAGTTCTTCGCAAGCTCATTTGGCGCGGATAAATTCGGGCTTCCCGATTATGACTGGATAGCTTGAAGGTCAGGAAAGACGGTGCCTCGACTGCTGATTCCTGTGTCTCCACTCCGAGGATATCTTCAAGGATCCTTTTGTAATCTAATGTAAAATCCATTGCTTCCGATCGTTTTCCTCGTATCGCAGTTCTGAGAAGCTCTTTGGAAGTCTGAGACTAGCTCAGCCATTACCACAGTCACCCGCTGCTAATTTCCTATCACTCCACCAATCCCCGCTAACGCCCTTTTAACTTCTAATCTATTGTTCTCAACTGTAATAACTCTATGTTAATTGTAATAGCTCCATGTTCGCCGCATTCTCGGCGGGATATGAGCTTGGGTGCTGGGAAGCATGGGGTGAAAAAGGAAATGTCGGCATCCCTTGGCTGATTAGATCGAGGAGACGCTCAGTCAAAATAATGAATTTGATACATTACTGATTTTTTTGAGGAAAGAAACCTGTCAATTAAATATCCAGGACTTTAATGGGGGAATATTATTACAAACCAAGATATCGTGGCAAAAGTCGAAATCCAAGACTTCTGATATACTACGGCTTCGGCTCAAGCTGTCAAAAATAGATTAAATAATTGATAACTAGCCCGGTGGCAGCCTTTCATTCTTGGACGGCCAGCGCAACTCGACCCTGGAGGCGGATTTGGCTCTTGGCGCTGCTTGCCATTTGGAGCCCTCTAGCAAAGGAGCTTCCGCATAGGTTGATGTTCAAGTTTGACCGAAAGCAGATAGACGTGCTATCTAATGCTTCTACGTGGTCAAGATAAGCTGGTCATAGTTCCAGTACCTCTGGTTCGCCCCCGCTCGGCTCGTTCTTCAGCTCTCCTTCCCAACGGTAGAATTCCACCATTAAGCCCAAAAGAGCTACAATGATGGCAAGCATCTCAATCAGAGAAGCTACAGTGTCCGATCTTCCAGAAATGGTATCGGTTACCTGTGACGCCATGGAGATGGACATCCTCACCCGCTTCTCGTTCGGTCATCGACGGGTGGAAGCGGTCCAGAAGCAGACAGAGTCACTTATGGCATCGCTTGGCAAGCGATTCACGCGCCCGACGAACAGATGTCACATCATTAAGGCAGTGGACACGCAGACAGGAGGATTAGTAGGCTGGAGCCTCGTGAGGTGGGAAGACGGGGAGATTGTTGCCCCTCCAAACGGCGGCACAGACCAGTTGGACTTCCCTACATACTACCAGCGGGAGCAAAGGAAGAATTACCTCAAGCTTATGGGCGGGAAACCACATGTTGGTAAGAGCTTTGCTCTTCGTGTTCCAAGTATTGCATCTAAAGGACCTATGTTTCAGTGCTGGGAGCCCTATATATAAGGCCCGATTGGCAAAGTCATGGCATTGGGAGACGGCTGGTAGAACACCTGTACTCAAACTATGACCTGGACAATGAACCTGTCATTGTACATACCAGAGCCATCTCAGAGGGCTTCTATGCAAAGCTGGGGTGGACAACTGTTGATAGCACAGACATTGATCTGAGCGAATGGGGAGGTAAGGGGAGGGGTTACGGTGTGCACAGATCTCCATGGATGCTGCGATATCCTAAATCGTCGGATGTGTGAGCCCTTGTCAGTCTTGGAGAGGTCACAGGACAGTACTCGGCACCTTACACCCAAAATCACATTCTGATGCCCGGCCGAAGCCTTTCCTGGCCGAAAAGGGAGCAAGTGCTGCGATTTCAAGGTCGAAGATATACCTCGCACATTTCTCATCAGCGTTGACTCTGATCCTCGAGCTTCACCATGGCGCTGATGCGATTACCTCCCGAGCTACTTGACAAAATTATCGCAAACGTCTTGCCAGAAGGCTTCGTAAGCATTGCGCTTACCTCCAAGAGAGCCTATGCTCTATGCAAACGATTCATCAAATACCACAACAAACTCTGTTCACAGTTCCGAAATTTCACGTACTACGAATCGCTGGTTGATCCATCTTTTACAATCAGATCAGCGTTTGATCTGATCGCGCGCATCGCCGTCGAGCCTGTTGTGGCAAACTATATTCAAGTTGCGAATTTCATGGCCGATGGCTCGCTCACATGTCTCAAACCCCGTGAATTGTTCGTTGAAGCTGATTGTAAAGGGGTGGCTAGACTACTCGCCGAGTCTCCATACCTAAAGCAAGCTGGTCTCGACTGGAAGGAATACTATGCCGAGATCGAAGAGGAGATCCAGATTGGTCGCTACTCGCAACACGCTGCTGCTTTTCTTATGACGCTCCTACCGAACGTTGAGGTGCTCAAGCTGCCACAGCTATGGAGGCCACTCAACGCAACCGACAAGCTAATCGAAGCTATTCTTTGCACGGTCAAGCAACCAAACATCCCTTATGACGGGTCAAGTCTCTCCCAGGTCACCGAATTTGAACTATCTGTCGGTATAGGGCCCGCAGAACAGTTGGATCTGGAATGGGCAAGTCCATTCCTAGTTCTGCCCCGCGTGCGATCTTTTCGCGGCATGAGCTGCATAGCCATTGGCCGCAGCCACGAGAGTGCCCTACCCAAGGACCTGTATCATGGGTTCGGGGAGGATCTTCAAGTGGTTAAGCTAATGTGCTGTTGTATCGATGACGTGGGTATCGCCGCTTTTCTCCAACATACCTCACAGCTTAGGACGCTGAAGTATTCGCACATGGTAAGAGCAGATAGCGACCTCCGGAAGTGGGACATCTGTAAATTCGTCACGGCAATCGAACGCAAGGTGGGGAGTCACCTTGTGGAGCTTTCTGTCTCAATTCGTGAATTTCGCGGCTCAACGACTCCTGGAAAGGTATCTATGCGCGGATTTCAGCGTCTACAACAGCTCGAACTTCCACTCGAAATCGCGTTGTGTAATGCCAATGCCACTGCAAGTTGGCCCAATACACCAAGCAAGTGCGCAGTCAGCGGCCCCATGGACGAAATACCAGCCTCCTACGAGTCATATATTGATGACCTTGTACCTGCTTCAGTTTCCCTGCTCTCATTAATTTCGAGCGGGCAGGTCCATCACGAAAAGGCTCTCGCAGACATGTTTCGTGACTTCCCCGCCAGGAAGGATACTCAGTTCCCGTCTCTCAAGAAAATCAGTCTGACCTGCCCTACATACGCGGACATTAGCTACAAGGATCAGTGCTCCAGGTTGCTTACCATGGCCGAAAGCGAGGGTGTCTTGTTGGAATTGGAGCCATGGTGATCCTTAGTTATCATGACATAAGACAGGACAGAGGTCACGGGGAAGTAGTTCCATAATTGGAGGATTGAGCACAATGTACAATATCAAGTCTCTAGAACATCTTTAATTATCGATTTGTTGCCTAACGTGCTTTTGCGTTTTCACTGGCTCTGGCGGTGATGCTCTAGCAGCGTCACCACACAAGGGTCACATATTCTACACGCGATGCAAGCGCCATCGCTCGATCGTTTTTGATTGACTTCCACGTCGTACCCAAACAAGCTCGAAAGCTGCTCCACCACCACACACTCTCTGGTCCCTGAGTCGATAAACAATCGCCTCGTCTATCGAGTATGTCCACGTGGACCTCCAAGCGTCAGGGATATGTCCGGACTTTCTTTTCTCAGCCGTGTGGCGTCCATGCATCATTCACGCCGCCACCGCTGCAACTCCGAGAGCATGGCAGGACCACGGAGAATCTGGCGTGTCTATCTTGGCATGCCTCGCTTATTGTAATTCCGACAGATATCAGGGTCTCCTGAGTACCTTTTGATTCATGGCGGGCGGAGTTGAAACGTCCGCATCACGCTGAGCGTTTGTTGCATATGGAGACTTTGCCCTTCTTATGCGACTCGACCGCTACCTAGGCACCGTACTATCGCGGCGACTCTATCACAATGCAGAAAATGGCTATTCAATCGTGATGACATCCTCGTTCAGGCCTCCTTGAACTAGCACCAAGGCATTCTACCAGCCTTTTCAACATCGCGTTAGGCCCTCCCATCCTAAAATTCGCTCCCTGACACTTCATCAACCGCCATGGGGCGCACGGAATTCCGTGATCAGCAGGAGTCGACAGTCTTTTTGTTCGGGCCTCAAGTGGTCTCGTTCAACAGACAGTTCGAAAAGCTTAGGCTCAGCCTTTCGCGTGAAGCTGTTGGACAGCCTTGGATTCTTGACGCGGTGGCGGGGCTACCGCGACATTGGGATGCTTTGACGGAGAAAATACCCAAAATAAAGGGTACAATCCCCGGTCAAAGACACCTTGCCGAGTTGGACTCGTGGTTACGACGGGCTCCCCTCCAAGACGACAAGCGGGAAGGACTGGAACATCTCCCGAACCTAGTGCTCACACCACTTGTTGTTCTCGCGCAGCTCACACAGTACTGGCGATACCTTGAGCTCAATCACCAATTGCATGGAGATGGTAAAAACCTCGATCTACAAGCAGCACTATTAACACGGCGGACGAATGGTGAAGCCAACAAGGTACAGACACTCGGTTTCTGTACGGGTTTATTGAGCTCTTTTGCTGTGGCGAGCGCGAAGAATCAGGAAGAGTACGAAAAGTATGGCGCCGTTGCCGTGCGACTGGCGATGCTTGTCGGTGCTCTTGTCGACGCCCAAGAAGCATGGAACAGAGAGCTGGGACATGGCGAATCTAAGTCATATGCTATGGCCTGGCGCAATGCTAAACAAGGTCAAGACATACAGCGCATCATCGAAAATCTGTCTCCCCAAGCTTATATCTCGGTACTCTACGACGAGGCGCGAGCCACTGTAACGACATCGCAGCGGACTGCGTCAGCTCTTCTACAAGCAACAAAGAACGCTGGCATTACTGCGGCTGAAGTTGGCCTCCGTGGCCACTTTCATAGCCCTAAGAAAGACTTCCTATCTTTGACAAACATCCTCATCGAGCTCTGTGATGGTACTCCCAGCTTACGTTTTCCTGACGCTTCCCAGCTGGTACTGCCGACCTACACCAACAATGCTATTAATGGCGAGTCAGTTGGACGCAGCGCCGGAAGCCTGACTGAGATTGCACTACGCGCCATCCTTGTGCAGCAAAGCGATTGGTACCATACTTTTGCAGCCGTCCAAGCTAGCCGCCTCAGCCAAGACTCTACCTTCATCTCTTTTGGCCCAGACCGATGCGTCCCGCCAAGTCTCATGCGTCGACTCGGGCCCAGACTGATACAGTTTGCTGACTTGGACGAAGAAATGCCACAAGGTCTTGCCAGCGTGCTGGATCCCGAAGCGCACTTGTTACATCAACAACAATCGCAACAGCTTTACAAGGACGTCGAGGCTATTGCGGTTGTCGGTATGTCAATTAAGGTGGCAGGCGCAGATGACGTAAACGAGTTTTCGCAGATGCTTCGCACTGGCGAGTCGCAGCACGAGGAGATCACGTCGGAGCGCTTGATGATGGATACATTATACCGAGAGGGTGACAAAGATCCAAAGCGTAAATGGTATGCCAATTTCATCCGCGACGTCGACGCTTTCGACCACAAATTCTTCAAACGCAGCCCTCGCGAATCGTCGACTATGGATCCGCAGCAGAGGCTTTTCCTACAGGCTTCCTACCAAGCTGTTGAGCAATCGGGTTATTTCACTGAGACGACGCGCAGCACTCCAACACGCGACAAGAAGCACGTCGGCGTTTACCTCGGCGCATGCGCGGGTGACTATGAACACCACGCAGCCTGCCACACTGCCAATGCCTTTACGGCCACGGGTAACCTCAAGAGCTTCATCCCCGGCAAAATCTCACACTACTTTGGTTGGACTGGTCCGTCCATGACCTTTGATACAGCCTGCTCTGCCTCTGCCGTTGCCATCCACACCGCGTGCCGCAATATTTTATCGGGGGAAAGCACGGCCGCCCTTGCTGGTGGTGTCTCCACCATCACTAACTTTCTATGGTTTCAGAATCTCGCTGGTGCGAGTTTCTTGAGCCCTACTGGCCAGTGCAAGCCCTTCGATGAGGCAGCCGATGGTTATTGCCGTGCTGAGGGTATTGCGTGCGTCTTTCTCAAGAAGATGTCTGATGCGATCGCTGATGGTAATCCAATCCTCGGCTGCATACCTTCGACTGCCGTCTACCAGAATCAAAACTGCACTCCGCTTTTCGTACCAAACTCCCCATCCTTGTCTCAACTATTCGTTGACGTTGTCAAGAAAGCGCATGTAAGCCCTCGCGATGTCTCTGTGGTTGAGGCTCACGGCACTGGGACTCCCGTAGGAGACCCTGCCGAGTACGAGAGTGTGCTTCAGGCCTTGGCAGGGCCAATACGATCCGAACCACTTGCTATCGGCTCAGTGAAAGGACATATTGGTCATAGCGAAGGAGCATCGGGTGTCATCTCGCTCATTAAGATCATTATGATGATGCAGGAAAAATATATTCCTCCGCAGGCCAGCTTCTCCAAGATGAGCTCGCATGTAAAGACATCGCCGAAGGATATGATAGAGGTGCCAACTTCTCTCCGGTCCTGGGGCGAAGAGTACAAAGTCGCTCTCATCAACAATTATGGGGCTTCAGGGTCAAACGCTTCCATGATCGTCACCCAATCCCCTCAAAGCAGTGGCGGTCTAGCATCTGCTTTTGTTCGTAGCAGTGATATGGACACAGCCTCATTTCCTTTCTGGGTCGCGGGTTTCGACGCATCTAGCATCGCTGCATATTGCGCCAAACTTTTGCCATTCATGAAAGCCAGAGAGAAATCCGGTCTTTCTCTGGCAGACTTCTCGTTTAGCATGAATCGGCAGTCCAACCGCTCTCTGCCTCAGGGCATGATTTTCTCTTGCCGTTCGGTGTCGGAACTCGAAGAGAAGCTTGGCAAACCAGATAATGCTATTGCTCCTCTGAAAGCCGAGCGTCCTGTCGTCTTATGTTTTGGCGGTCAGGTGTCGACTTTTGTCGGGTTAGATCAAAAGCTGTACGATTCAGTGGCCCTTTTGCGCTACCACTTGGACCAATGCGATCATGTGATGCAGTCTCTCGGTCTAAGTAGCCTGTTCCCTGACATTTTTTCACGGTCGCCCATCACAGATCCAGTTAGGCTACAGACTATTCTGTTTGCATCGCAATACGCCTGTGCTATGTCGTGGATAGACAGTGGCCTCGCGGGCAAGATCGTCTCCGTTGTCGGTCACAGCTTTGGCGAGATTACAGCTTTGTGCGTATCGGGTACACTAAGTCTGCGTGATACAGTGAAACTGGTCGCCGGCAGGGCAGAAGTGATTCGCGATGGATGGGGCCCCGATCCTGGCGCCATGATGGCAGTGGAGGCTGATGAGCCAATCGTTCATAAACTTTTGGCAGAAGCGAACCGACGATACGCAGGCGAGTACCCTGCCAGCATCGCTTGCTACAACGGTCCGCGAAGCTTCACGCTTGCCGGATCATCAAAGGCTATTGAGGTGGTTACAGAGACCATTCCTCAATTTGGGGCTCTGAAGAGTAAGAGACTCAATGTTACCAACTCGTTTCACTCCATACTTGTCGAGCCTCTGCTGGACCGCCTGGAAGAGGTAGGTAGAAACATGACTTTCTCAGATCCCATTATACCTCTTGAACGCGCCACAGAAGACAGGCCATCGGCTGCCTCTAAGATAACAGCGGCATTTGTCGCGAATCACATGAGAAAGCCCGTCTACTTTAATCATGCGGTGCATCGAATAGCTAAGGACCATCCGTCGGCCATCTGGCTTGAAGCAGGATCCGCATCTACTATTACGATCATGGCCAGCAGAGCTCTCGCTGGTGAGATAAAACCAGATTCGCATCATTTCCAGGCGTTGAGCCTCACAAATACTGATAAGGGCCTTGATGGCCTGACTGATGCGACTCTTGCTCTTTGGAAGCAGGGCTTGCTTTGTTCCTTCTGGGCACACCACAGCTTACAAACCACGGAGTACGCGACTCTGCTTCTTCCGCCTTACCAGTTCAATAAAGTCAAGCATTGGATGGAGCTCAAATCGCCAGCCAATGCCGTCACCGAGGCAGCCAAAACTCTGGCGGCCAGCTCTGGCTCTGTTGATATACAAAAACATCAGCCAGTTGACGAGAAGTCTCTTGGATTATGGTCACTTGTTGCATACGAAGAACAGAACGGTAAACCCAATCAGCCTTGCTTCCGCATCAACACCGGCTCCGATTTGTACAAAAGCTACATTTCCGGTCATCTAATTGCGCAGACAGCGCCCATCTGCCCGGCCACGTTGCAGGTTGATATGGCCATTGAAGCACTATTCAGCTTATACCCTCAGTGGGCTGCCTCTATAATGCAGCCTGTTGTGCTTGATATGGTAAATCACTCGCCGCTATGCGTGGACCCGACACGCTCCACTTGGCTTCAATTTGAGAGTCTTAACGACAGCGATACATTCTGGAGATGGAAGATCTTCTCTGCCTCCGGTAAAAACGAAGGCGGTGATCTTCATGTAGAAGCCAAATTACACATACGCTCACCCGATGATTCCACGTATCAGATGGAATTCGGTCGGTTCGAAAGACTCGTCACTCATGCTCAGTGTGCGTCCGTACTCGGCATGACTGACAACGACGATGTCGACATCCTTCAGGGTCGAAATGTGTACCGTGCTTTTGCTGAGGTCGTGGACTATGGCGAGCTGTATCGCGGTGTTCGTCGTGTTGTTGGCCGTGTTGGCGAGTGTGCTGGACGCGTACAGATGAAGCACCGCGGAGAGACTTGGCTAGACGTCCCGCTGAGCGACTCTTTTAGCCAAGTCGGCGGCTTATATATCAACTGCATGACAGATCGGCCCCCGAACGACATGTTCATTGCGACCGGTTGTGAAATGTCTATGCGTTCGCCGCGTGTTGCCAAGTTGGAGAAGCAGGAAATGCCCGACACGTGGCATGTCCTGGCGCGTCACCATCGACAATCTGAGAAGGTGTACACTAGCGACGTTTTTGTTTTCGATGCTGCTGATGGGATGCTGACCGAGGTGATGATTGGCATCACTTTTGCACGGGTCGCAAAGGCTTCAATGAGCAAGATGTTGACCAGACTCACCACTGACGAGACCGTGCTGAAGGTTAAGCCTTCCAAAGGACAGGATACTGCGACCGCTCCTGCTCCTACCCAGGTTCCCCAAGAAACACAGCCACTCGTCAAATCCAATGCCGAAGCGGCCGCCATCGAAAAACCGGCCAAGAAGAAGGAGAAGAACAAGAAGGACGGAGCTCCCAAGCCTACCCGCCCAGATATCACGAATGATGTTAGGAACTTGGTTGCCAACATTTCGGGCGTTGAAACTGAGATAATTGAGCTCGATACAGAAATGGCAGATGTCGGTATTGACTCTCTGATGGGTATGGAGGTTGCCCGTGAAGTCGAGAGCGTCTTCAAATGTACCCTGGACCAAACAGCTTTAATGGAGGCGACGACGCTGCGCAAATTCGTTGCGTGCCTTAATAATGCTCTCTACGGGCCGGGAGGAGCTCCCGATGACTCTGTTGAGCATGGCGGAGAGGATGACGATGATGATTCTTCTTCATCTCAAGGTTTATCCGACTCTAATACAAATGAAACAAGAGCAACTAGTCCTGGCATTACTGGGACCATCCCAATTGCTGTCGAGGAACCCCCGAAGCCCACCGCGACAGCCGCCACTGCCCCGCCTGCAAAGACAGATCTGAGTATTTCCAGATCCGAGATTCTGCAAACCTTTGGTGCGATCAAAATGTCAACGGACCAACAGATCAAACAATTCAATCTTGACAGAATCCACAAAACGGTCCTCGCCGGCTCCAATCGTCTCTCCACTGCACTTGTAGTTGAGCAATTTGAGAAGTTGGGATGTGACCTTCGGGCGGCAGAGCCAGGACAAGCGCTAGATCACGTCTCCTTTCAGCCCCAGCATGGACGGTTGATGGAGTTTGTATACAACTTTCTAGAGCGGGACACTCGACTCATCGACATGGACGTGTTCAGTGGACAAATTACGCGCACCAGCATTCCGGTACCACGAAAGACAAGCGACGTGATCTTTGCGGAACTCCTGCAGGCTTTCCCCGAGTTTGTTGTCGCCAACAAGCTTACCTACTACGCCGGAAGGCATTTGGCTGACGTCTTAACCGGAAAAACGGACGGCATTCGTGTAATATTTGGGACCTTAGAAGGGCGCGACCTTGTACAGGGACTATACATTGACCACACCTTTAACCGAATGCAATACGGCCAGATGCGTGATACTGTCAGTCAATTAGCGGAGAATTTACCAAAGAACCAAGGCCCACTTAAGATACTGGAAATGGGCGCTGGCACGGGGGGGACCACATATGAGCTGGCTCCAATGCTGGCATCTCTGGATTTTCCGGTCGAGTACACTTTCACGGACCTATCGCCATCTATGGTAGCCAACGCCAGGCGTAAATTCGGCAAAGCATATTCGTTCATGCGATTCGCTGTTCACGATATTGAGAAGGCGCCAGCCGAGGAACTGCAGGGTCAGCACCTCGTTATTGCTAGTAACGCCATTCATGCAACACACAACCTTGTCACATCGCTTACGAACGTTCGTAAGGCTTTAAGACCTGACGGATTCCTCATGATACTCGAGATGACCGAGAGTGCGCCCTTTATCGACCTCATTTTCGGTCTTCTTGAGGGCTGGTGGCTATTCGATGACGGCCGCAAGCACGCAATTGTTCCGGCTGAGCATTGGGAGCGTGAACTCCACGCGTCGGGCTTTGGCCACGTCGATTGGACAGATGGAAGCCTTCCTGAGAATGTTTACCAGAAAGTCATGATCGCGCTTGCATCTGGTAGCCAGTCAGAACGGCTTCCCAAGCCCATGCTGGAGGAGATTCCTGCACAGGAGATTCGAGATGTAGCTGCGCGAGAGGAGGAAGCCAAGAGTTACCTGTCCAAGCACACCATGGGATTCGCAGCACCGACGTCGCCGCTGTCCTTGGAAGAGCGCTCGAGTGACTCCTTGTGCGATGGTGAAGATGCAGTAGCTCTTGTCACGGGCGCCACAGGCAGCTTAGGCTCGCACATAGTAGCTGGATTCGCTGAGAACTCTGCGGTCAAGGCAGTCGTCTGCGTCAATCGCAAAACTAGTATACCAGTCGAGCAACGCCAAGCAGAAGCTTTTTTGTCTCGTGGTATCGAGCTGTCTGCCGGCGCGCAGCGCAAGCTTCGTGTTCTTGAGACTGACACCTCCAAACCTCACCTCGGCTTGCCGGCTGACCAATACTCATGGCTCGTACATAACGTCACGCATGTAATACACAACGCGTGGCCGATGAGCGGTACAAGACCAATCAAGGCATTTGAGCCCCAATTCCAGGCGCTGCGTAACCTCTTGGATCTAGCCCGCGATATCTCCGAATACCGACAAAAGGATGCTGGCTTCCGCGTCGGTTTCCAGCTGGTCTCCTCTATCGGCGTGGTCGGAAACGCTGGCCAGGCGCGTGTGCCAGAAGACCGCGTGCCCTTCGCGGCGACGCTGCCCGTCGGTTACTGCGAGGCCAAGTGGGTGTGCGAGCGGATGCTCGACGAGACGCTTAGTCAGCATCCGCAACGCTACCGCACCCTCGTGGTGCGCCCCGGTCAGATCGCCGGCTCGCGGACAAGCGGTTTCTGGAATCCCGTCGAGCACTTTGCGTTCCTGGTCAAATCAGCGCAGACGCTGCGCGCATGGCCGGATTTTGACGGCGTGCTGCAGTGGGTGCCCGTCAACGACGCAGCGGGCGTCGTGGTGGACCTGTGCCGCGTCGCAGAGCTGCACGATGCTCCCGCGCCGTACCCCGTCTACCACATCGATAACCCCGTCGGCCAGCCGTGGAAGGAGATGAATCCCGTGCTGGCGGACGCGTTGGATATCCCGCCGGACCGCACCGTGCCGTTCCACGACTGGGTCAACCTGGTGCGGCGGTCGCCGTTGCCAGCAGAGACTGACAACCCTGCTGCTCGTCTGATTGATTTCTTGGACGACCACTTTGAGCGCATGTCCTGTGGCGGGCTGATTCTGGACACGACCAAGGCGAAAGAGCATTCGAGCACGATGGCGGCGATGGGACCTGTCGAAGCGGAAGTGGCCAGGCGGTATGTCGCGTCGTGGAAGAAGATGGGATTTTTGTATGCTTGAGAAAGGTGGAAGACATATAGAGGTTTACATCAAAGGGGTATGTGACAGTTAACAAACGCCAGGTAAGGGATATCTCTTTGATAAGTGGCATGTGGTGTTGGGGTTGATACAAAAACTACGATAAACGGCTTAGTATATAGGCGACGCTTGTTACATGGGATATGCAACCAGTCTTGTCCAATGATAGAAGTGACGGTCTCATAAAATTGAGAGAAGCTTCCCACATTGTCTGCAAGAATTGCTGAAAACTTTCTGGTATAGAGCAAACAGCTCCAAGACTAGCAGGTGGCTACACATTTTTTACGTCGGTACTTTTCCTTATACCGATACAAACTTTCCTTGATGATCCGCAAACTTCAATTGCCAATGAAAGTATCTTCCGGATACGATACTTGGTCCAAAAGGCTATCGGACGCGAATTTCAGTCTTCACACTGTCTGAGAGGGTTAAGAGCGCATATAGAATAATAAATGCATGACGGCCTGGTAGAGACTCTGCAGTCACGGGAGTTGCAGGCGACCCTATCACAGAACTCGGCGACCCAGATCAACGAGATCAAGGACGACTTCACGATGGGAACTCACAGGGTCAAAAAGATTACCAACTTCCAGATGATTAGGAACGCACCGTGTCTGATATTTCCTAGAACATGTATGAGGCAAAACAATCGACGATGCTACATATTCCTGGTTGCTCTATCTACTTGGAAATCACTCTTCTGTGTGCTAGCTTTTTGAAATGTTCTCAACATTCTATAGTTCACGAATTACACATTCGGCATTCAAAGTAGTACCGATACTCATTAGCAATCCCATTGCCATCTTCAGCATATAAGAGAGGTTCACGAGCGTATTCGCTACCACTCCCGAAAGGAAGTGAGGAGAGATGACGTGCGGCCCTCTCGACATGCAAGATAACTGAGGCAAAACAAGATGATCGTGAAATAAATCCACAGAGATGTCCGTGATCATTCTGTCCCTTTCGCCAAAAAGATGGCGTGCTCTCGGTCAAATGTCACATTCGTGTCGGACAACACCCCACCCCGAAAGCCTCCTCTCCAATTGTCCTGATCCGATTGAAGTGTACGTTAGATTCAACCGCCTGCGGCATTCTGTGGGGCAAAATGCAAGTAGAAACGGCACATGGTCTGGAATTCTTTATCTAGCGCGTACGCCACCAACATTTCTCCATGAGACCGAACCATGCTCCATAAAACAAGTACCATCAGACTATAAATAGCTATCTGATCGTGAAACTAAGGTTCGAGCAGCGCCTCGGGCGGAGATTTATCAACGTGGCAGGAAATGTGGGCCAAATGGGGAAGGAGCTGATTGAAGCGTCATTTGATGTCCCCACCACATCGAAGCGCCAGTGTCAACACAAGAGGACTACCTCTGATGATGGGGAATGAAGATCACTCAATGTAGGAATAGCGGCTTGGTCCACGCGCGGATCCCCCTTGTGAAGTCTACTGAAGGCGCTCGAACGTGCAATTTTCCATGGACTATTTCCTGCTCGACTTGCACACCAAAATTCTTTGCGCAGTTTAGAAGTGGGTCCATTGGTAGCGCTGCCGAAGGTGGATTCTTGGGCTGCAAGGACTTCCATGCTTGTTTCAATGCAATGGCGGAGACATATCCCGGAGACCAGGAGCTAAACCAAGCCGAAAGACGTGGTGATCACGACAGTGCTCCTGTCTGTGTGGATCAAACAGAGCCGCAGCGTCACGGTAGATTTCCTTCCATCTACCTATATCTACACTGTTCCACTCGGAGTGCATTTCTCCTTCAACCGTGGTGGAAGGAGATTGACTTCGCAACTCATGCCGTAACGTACCTGCTTCTTGATGTGTAAGCACAAGTCTGGCTGTATGCTAGCGAAGACTCCTATTTCCGGCTACACCCTTTACGTGGGTGTGTTGATGAGGTGCGGGAACATGAATCTAGAAGCTAAAAGATGGACTATCAAAACTCCGGGTTGAACCTAGTGCTATCTGTGGAAGTCCGTTGGCAAGACCAGCTCCTGATGTCTCGCTCTCGACTTCCCGTCCTGGGAGGTTCTTGGAAATCCCTCAAAATTTGGGGGCTAAATAAACGGCAGACTGCCGTGAACCGTCACACCTGCAATATTTTCGGTTGGCGGCGCTTTCGATCACTCGACACAAGGGGGTAGAAAGGCTACCCCAAGTCGATCGTTGCCCTTTGTTCTTCAAAGTTCCGTTTGTCTCCTTCACTTCTGTTTCGACAGCAACTTTATAGGTGTGAAATAATCTCTCAGATGGAGTGTATTCTTCAGAAGCATCTGAGGATATGCTACAGATTCCAGACTGCAAAAGAGTGTTGTCGTCATCATGTTGCCCTGTATGATAGCGTCAGCTTGGGTATAACAACTTCCATTATCGACATGCCTGGGAATAAGGACCCTTTCGGATCTGCCCGCTGTTGTGCCAGTATATTTCAGTCACGCACAGAGACTGCTGTCTTGAGCACGTGTACGTACAAGGGAAAACCCTGTTTGATCGATGCATTAACGTAAGCTGATATGCCGAATTAATTTGGGAAAGACGCCATAGCCGCTGATCAAACGTTGTTGCAGACGTCGCTGAACATAGCACAGGTATGTAACACGAGCCTTCTACGTGCAACGTCCTCGGCCTCCCCTTCCGTTGCCACCGAATGAAAGTGCCGCGAATGAGACGAGCCACCGCAATACACTGGCTGGACACGATTGGAGCCTAGTGCCACGAACTTGATCCCACAAGGTTCAAAAAATTCTTGTATGGAACAGAATCTTTAGTAGTCTGGATAACTTCTATCAGTGCTCTACTGTTCTAGATAAGAAGGACGTCGACATCCTCTTGACACACAAAATGCTTCGTATACATTAGACGCAAGAGGATCTTGTATCATTTTGACGCGTTATCCTGTATGACTAACGCGGTTCATCCAGTGCCGATCAATGCGAGCCTTCTTTCTTAGTCGACGGAAAAGCATCTTCAGCCAGATGTAGTTCCTCCAAAAGATGACTTTACCGAAATTATAGAAAGATTCGAAACAGTACATAGCTGGAAAAGATAAAGAATCATTATTGTACGCAAAAAGCATCTTTCTCCAACTTGCATAGAACGCCACGTGATAAGTTGTTTACTTGCTGGAGATTTCTCAACGCTCCCAACAAAGCGTTGAAATCGTCGTCTCGATTGTGATGTTCCGTCTTCGATGAGCTTTGTGAGCTGGAAAGCCCGGTGAGAAAGACAGCAGCACGATGTATTAGCGCGGGCAGAAATGGATGGGCCTTGAAGTGAGAGACGGAGGAAGGCATGACCTTGACGGAGCGAGCTAGCTCACTTGCTGCTTGAATCGCCTGCTCCTCGTACGCAGAATCGGCAACTCCGTGGTCGTCCGTCGGCCAGGCGATAAACCGAGCCATGGATTGGTATACGTATATGGCGGCGCATGTAGCCAACGCGTGTGAAAAAGTCAGCATCGGATCCTCTACGTGGTCTGTGGTACCAGCCAAGCTCTGTTCAGGCGAGCTCTGTCCAGGCGACTGCTTTCTTCTTTCAATAGCCATAGCCAGCCATGCGTGGTGGCCCCAGAATCGGCGCGAGTCGTTCTCGCCAGAGCCCAACGCGGTCAGTCCCAGGCGCTGATGCATTATACAGCGGCTGAAGAGGCTGGTAAAGATAATACAGTTTGCGAACGGTGGAAGTACAGTACGACGGCTCTGTGCGAAAGCTTCGGGAAGAAAGTACATGCGAGTCGCTTTGTTGTTTTGAAAGGCGTCTTCCGGTGCAGGAAGCCGGGTGCGGATCTACAGCCAAATTTAGCTCAACATCAAATCTGGTGCCAGTATCTAAGCCGTCTCTGTGAGCACGACGGGTAAAGATTGACACTCACAGCTTCCTCCTGGAGGGATGGCGGACAGTCGCTGCGCATCAAGCAGAATCGATCGAAACAGTACGCGAGCCAGAACGTTCGCCTCTTTTCCTCGATTGCGGCAAAAGACTCGTCGTCGAATAAAGGAGAGCACGGAAGGAGAGGGGGCTCTGTGCCTAGCGGCGTGAATGATACCTCATGCGCATCGACATGAAGCAACCGCGCCAGCTGCGCCATGCGTATTGCCCGTCCAGCAGTAAGCATGGCCTGGTGCTCGTGTTTGCAAAGCAATTCATAGTGAGCCAGCAGCAGCCATGCTTGAATCTGCTCTATGGGAGTGCCACTGCGGTCACCGGAGTCATCGGTGTCCATCTGCTCCAGTAGTCGACGCGACTCAGCATACAGCATGCCAGAGATGAGGCGATATTGAGCCGAGACGGCGGCAGCAACTGCCCGCATGGCGCATTGCAGAGCTATATGAGCAGGAGATGGGCATTTCTGGCTCGCCCAGGCGTAGTAGTTTCGTCTGTGAATGTTTGGCGCAACAGGATGAACTCTGTCGAAATATAGTTCATCACTAATTATTGCCGAAGAAATTTGCGTTAGACCAATATGTAGCACCAAGGAAAATGGAGAGGTGCGGAGAAATTGTGTTAGAAACAAGGACAGGAATCATACGAAACAACAGAGAACACATACAGGTCTGCCTGCATGAGGTCTGTGAGAAAGGGGCCATCGGGTGGTGGCATGGAGTTTGGGGTAAAAATCTGCTGCGTACCCCACGTGGGTACTGAAGGTGACACGAATGTGAAGCTATCGAGCCAATCATTGTTGGAATTTCGGTCTGACATTCCACTACTTGGGCTTCGGTCTAGTCCCCCAACAGGATTCATTTCAGGGCTTACGAAGTTCGAGCTTCCGAAAGGTGCTGTCTCCAAAGATGCATTTGAAAGAGAGGCGTTCCCAAGATTTAAACTTGCGAGATTGGTACTTCCAAAGGCTATACCATCCATACTGTTGTCCTCTAAATCGAGTGAAAGCGGCATGGGCACGGTCTCCACCAGTGCAGCATCGTGTTCGAGCGGTACGACAGCCTCTGGGACAGCATCTGACTTTTGGAAAGCGTGCGAAGAGCCAGCGTCATGATTAGGTTGTTGTTGTCCCGTTTGTTCGCCGAGTCGTTGCTCGAGGTCGGCTGCAGCATATGAGGATTCAGTAAATACTTCCGCGACTGAACAGTACGAGAAAAGGACGGTCGGCGGATACGAGGAAGCTGACTCACCCACGAGATTCTTCAACATATCCATTTGCCCTTTCCTGGGCCCTCTCTGAGGTCGTTTATCGACATAATGACATGTAGCATCGGCCTCTTGGCAAGAACTACATGAAGGACGAGCACGATCGCATCTAGCTTTGCGCCGCCGACAGTTTTCGCAGGCAAGCCCAGGCTGTTGGCGGTGATTTTGGGGCATGGATGTGGCTTGAAGCTCCGTGTATGACGAGGTTAAGATGCCGTTGACTAGACGTTAAATAAGAAGCTGGATTGGAGCTGGAACATTTCTTGTACCTTATTATTTAGAATGCCTGCCGTTATCGACTAGTGTCGTCCTGCGATTCATGACCCTCTATCTAGAGACTGAAGAGACTGAAGTGGAGAAAGGCTCCATGTGAGTAGTGGATAAACGCCTGTAAGTCGATCCCAAGAGGCATAGTGAGTCTGTAAAAACGTGAATTTGTGCTTCGCCCTCTGACAGGGAAGCTGATCAATAATCCAGCACCTAGACCAGAATTCTCCGCGGCAACGCAAATTTGAGCGGCCAGGCTGCCAAGAGCCCTGAAAGGGATTCCCTTAGCCCGTTTGGAGGGGCCCTAGCGCGTGGGTGTTCAAGGCTATGTTTTTGATGCGCATCTCTCTGTTTGTGTCTCGTATTGCGGAAACCTTCTTTGAGTTGGGAAGGTAAGTCGAGGCTTGAGAGAGGTGTCCAATGGTGGTAATCAGATTGACAATCAGATTGGCAGTAAGGGTACTTGCCAGCCTCTAATGCTAATTGAGATCGTTCATCTGGTCTCGTACCATGTATGGCACCCATGCTGCATGCAGGTTTTGTTGGCTAGCCTATCGGATTGTGTGGTGATCCGCAATTCGAAGAGCTGCAGACCCAAAGACCAGAAACCTTCACGCAACAAAACGTCGATCCTCTCGGACTGCATTTCCGGGCGTTCATTCGTCATCACCCTGGGCTAAATCTCCATGGCGGATCAAAACCCTTGGATATGCACTTCATACAACTATCGGACTTTCTTAAATGTCCTGCATGCGGCAAATAAAGTTTGACATGGGCCAAAATACCTCACGGGTCGCATTGTTGGGATCCATTCTCTGCGACCAGTGAGATAACAAGAGTTACAGTCAGCCAGCAGTCTTTGTCGATCCCTATTTGCAGGTGGTGCTTGGGTACCGCATTCCGCCCTCATCTGTCTGATTCGAAGCGCGTGATAAGGCTGACGAATGGTCTGATCTCTTTTTCCACTTGTATGATAAATGACCACGAGTGTTCTCTAAGTATTTTGAGGTAGGATGGAGTACGTGGGCTCAAGAACATTGCCAGCGGCTTTGATTCGACTCTCCACCTTGCAAGGGCGAGAGCCGCTACTTTATACCGTCAAGGGCCCGTAAGATATATGATGTTGTATACGGTTAACTACCGCTGTGCGCGGTTTCTCGAGCACTTGGTCTTACCCGTCCGCTTGAGCACTGGCTGAAGTCTGCAACGCGTGGGACCAACCGCGCCATGGTATATGACCGGACACGGAATGCAGCCCAGCAGCGAGTTGTCGATCCATTGCCACCGAATTGAGGACGCGCCTTGAAGCTGAATGTGAGGAGGCGCAGGGTAGGGCAGGAGACGCATGAGCACCCACTTTTAGGTAGTGTGATTGTGACATACCGGGCTCGGAAGATACTGTCAAGCCACAATGCACTCTAGGCTGGACTTAGGAAAGCGATTCGATGTAGCGTACATAGAGATGGGTCGTGAGACCACATCCAAGCGTGCGACGGATACGGCGCGTCAGCGGTCAAAAAGAAAACGCTCAATGAAGTCACCTGCCACGTGTCTGGTTTGCCTCCCCGTCAATTTCCATCAGAGTCTGACGATTTTCGCCAAAAACACCACGACATGATGAGATACGCTTGCGTAGGGCTCTATCATATTTCTGAAGAGAGTGGACTCATAGTCTTTTTCTCCGATAGCAGCAGGTCGAGGTCGGAGAATTCTTTATCTTATCTGAGTGGGTGGCGGGAAATTCTAGTTCCCGGCCGTCGGAGCTTAACCCAGACCGGAAAGGGATTCCTGGCGGTGATTTTGACTTGGCTTACGTACCTAAGTATTTATTGAATTAAACCTGTTCTTTGCAAAGCGCCCCTATCGAGGATAGACATCAAAGACACTTTATCATGGGTGGTTGGGCTCCCACAGTGCTGGGTCTCCCGTCCTACGTGGTGTTTCCCACTCACCAGCTTTCGCGCTCCGCGCTATTTCCGGCCCGCCCTCCTCCCGCTGCTACAGCTGAAGTGTCCCTACTGTACTGCACAAGTGCCTTGTGCGTTCGATAGTCGCGGCGATTTTCCCGACGGCACCTTAGTTTCCATGATGTGCTATTGGATCAGGGTCTGCTCTCCACTTTGACAGACCATAACCTGCTCGGTCTTCAGTGTAAAGCTTCTTACTCGTCAAAATTTGGAGAGAGCATCTCTCAGATAAGCTACGATACTCAATAAAAACTACTGTAGCCACGTAGGTCACTGTACTGACAGGAGGATGAGCCCAGTACCGTGGTGTCGGGCCGCTAAGAAGTACGCGTCGGCATACTGAGACAAGTAAGGAGGCTTTGCAGCTCCAGCGAATGTGTGTCCACCTCCGATCAGATGATCAGGTCTCAGGTCGGTGGACGGTGTCCGGTGCGGACTCCTGCCTCCTTATGTGATACGAGCTGACCAATATAAAGACCTTTTACCGCAATGACAAGCACAGGAACTTTGCAGGTGGCATTCAGCCCATTCATGTGATCGTCACTTCCTCTTTCGGTAATTACGGAGGACCGTGGTCCCTGATACCTTGGGTAGGAAATTCTTTAGCCTCCTGGCACAACAACGCTACTACGGCATAGGAGACTTACAATTTTGATTGGATCATGGCTCCAAGATATGCCACGAACATGCCGGCGGGCTTCAAGAACCGCATTGAGCGGGTCGCGGTTGTCGGCGTACGTCTTCCGACCATTCACTTCCTTAATAAGCGCGAGCATACTAAAACAATAGATCACGTAGGCGAGCGGCCAGATTGGCGAGCATATTACCAAAGCCCTCGTGAAGACCGGTAAGCACACCGTTACCGCCCTGACACGACAAGGCAGCAAAAACGAGGTCCCGCTTGGGGCTAAAGCAATCTCTGTCGACTACAACGACGAATCGACCGTCCTTGACGCCCTACGAGGCCAGCAATTCCTCATCATCACCCTCGCTGCCACAGCCCCGCCAGAAACACATTCCAAAATCGTCCAAGCAGCCGCGAAAGCCGGAGTTCCACACATCATGCCTAACATCTTCGGCATGGATGACTCCAATAAAGCTCTTACTCAAGAGACTCCCTTGAGCGGTGATCTCAAAGGCACGCTCGCCGAGATCGAGGCTGCTGGCTGCTCTTGGACTTACTTGATCTGCTCGCTGTGGTACGAGTACAGCCTTGCCATGGGCCCCATCTGGTTCGGGTTCGACTTCGTCAACAAGAAACTTACCCTGTATGACGACGGCACCACCAAGATCAATCTGACCACGTGGGAGCAGTGCGGGCGTGCCGTGGCCGCTCTGTTGAGCCTGAAGGAGCTGCCAGAGGATGCGAATGACAAGAGCCTGACAGTGAGCACATGGCGCAACAAACCGCTTGTCATCTCTAGCTTCTTGGTCAGTCAGAAGGACATGTTTGAGAGCTGGAAGCGTGTATCTGGTGACAAGGACTCGGACTGGACGATCGAGAAAGAGGTTAGCAAGGAGCGGTACCAAAAGGGTATAGACGCGATGAAGAGTGGAGAGGACCCTATGTCTGTGCGTATGGGTGCTGCCATGGCCTCATTCGTCAGAGCATTTTATCCTGGTGGTGGGGGCGACTATGAGAGCACACGTGGACTGGATAACACGGCGCTGGGATTGCCTAAAGAAGACCTCGATGAGCGAACGGCTGTGGCAAAGACAATGGTGGAGCAAGGTTACGCGGCTAAGCTGTTTGCCAAGGCCGGCTAGAACTCTTGGAGGCAGCATTGGTTTTCGCATTTGGATACTGCATAAGCAGGAGGTGAGGACCCATGCTGTGCACGATCGAAGTGCTTGGAGGCCTATCCTTGAAGTTATGCATGGGATAGGAGGTAGAACTAGGCTGCAGGTAAATCACCCCATTCCACGCACGTAGTAGTAATAGAATTTTTTAAACCCGACCTCTCACATTGCTTCCACTATCAAGCTATCAGCTTCCTCCTGCTATCCGAATTTTCGAAACAGATCTAGGCCACAGCTAGAAGACAGTACGCTCAATGAGGTTAAAACGCATGTTCAGAAGAGGGCCACGGAGGAAGGTAGGCGATCCAACCAATAAGGAGGACCTTGAGGGGGGGAGATTACTCTATTTGGCTAGCCCGTGGCGCACGTACAATAAACACAACAGCAGTTTGACAGCTCTTCATTGGTTCATCCGACCTTCAATGCACCCATTTGACAGATGCTCAACTCATATAACCAATCAGTCTGGGTCGATTGAAATGCTAATAGTATCTGGGCGGTAATCTCAGCAGTGAAGGGCAAGATAGTAAGACATCAACATAATAGTAGTTACTGACTACTATTGTGGCAGGGATCTCGGTTCAGACTATACCGTCTTCACCTCTTGTGCGGTCTCAGAGGATGGGGCCGAATGGTCGTGGGTAGGAAGCGTTCGTTCGTACAGAAGCCGTGCTGCTGCGCATCTCACGGGCGTGCATAGCAGTGTTGCGGGCTGGTGATGCAAATCACACAAGAAACAAGATAAGGCAGTAGTCAAGCAAACGATTCATAAGGAAAGTGATAGGTAAGCAAGTAAGCAGTATATAGAGTATCCCGAATGTATGCCTGTGTGTATGTATGTCTATGAATGTTTTTCTCGGGCCTTTCACGTTTATATCCCCTAGCCGCCACAGTAGTGCTATCAGACCTGCAACGCCCTAACCCCAAATGAAACAAGCAATCAAGCCATCTCACACCACCACACTATCACTACCAATAACGGCAGATAGAATCTGCAGACTAAGTGCATGATTACCCACAACTATCCTGAACCAGAAACACTAGCCCCCGATCTAAAGTATATCCATCTTGAAATCACGAAAGAATTCAACATTCATTGAACGGCGATTTACTTGATGTTGAATGTCAGCACTAGGACCACCTCGGTAAGCTCTTGTTGCTGTGGGGACCATCTTCGTCATCTCTACATCTGTCTCCAACAAATTTGAAAGCACTTTACGCTTAATACACAATCCACAAGGACGGAACTGGGATGAACCCATTCCACCCCATCTTATTTGAACCCAGCTACTACTTCTTCTTGATATCCTTCCATCCCAAGCCCCATGCGCACATGAACGCCAAAGCTCCAAGCCCGACTCCCAAATACATCACCGAGTCCACCGTCTTGCTGTACGCCCGCAGGACACCAGGCAGTTGCTGCGCCGACACCAATGTCCTAAGCATGCGCGCTCCGGCCGCGATCACGGCGCCAGCAGAAACGCCCGGCGCATCCTTCGTAATCGCTGAGCGCAGGCTGTTAGTGAAAATCGTCTGTGCCAGCGTCAAGAAGACCGCGGCGCCGAGATTTTGACATAGAATCAAGATCGCCATGGCGGTGGGGATGGAACTACCCGGGACGGTGTTTTGGATGGCGATATACGACTGCTGGGTATTAGAGTGTTGTCTTTTTACATAAATAATCAGAGGAAGAGGAGGTGTTGGAGGAGAATACGTACGCTGGAGGCGGCAGCGCCGTTACCAATGCCGCCGAGAATTTGGTAGCCGATCCAGTTTCCAACTGGAGTTGTAGGGCTAAGTAGGGAATAGAGGCCGTAGGCGATGGTGGTGAGGGCAGTCCCTGAGAGAGCCCATGGAAGATAGTAACCTAGCTTTTGTACTGTCAGGGAAGCGTATGAGTAAACGTGTCTTGCGCTCGGCTCGAGATTCGAGGTCAAAAGACTCACTCATTGTCCCTGAAGACATGGCAAGAATGACCTGACTGATGATCGTTGGCAAGATATGCACGCCGCTCATAAGTGGAGTGTTGTTCTTTACGGCTTGGAAGTAGATTGGTAGGTAATAGTTTTGAACGAACAAAACACCGCTGAAGAAGAACATGGTTGCTGACGCAGAGTAGATTATCCGAACTCGTAGCATTGAGAACGGCAGCAGCGCGTCGTCGCCGCAGCGGTACTCCCACCCAAGGAACAACGCAAATGTGGCCGCCGCGCCCACAAATAAGCCGATCACTACGGAACTATCCCACGCATACTGGTTTCCGCCCCATTGTAGGGCAAGGAAGAACATAATCGCCGCAGGCCACAGTAAAACGAGTCCAAATAGGTCCATCTTTGAAGCTGCCGTGCTGAGTACCTCGCGCACTAGTGGCTTAGGCTTGATCTCAGGGACTCGGAGCAGGATTAGGAGGACCCCGACCACAGCGCCCATGGGCAGATTGATATAAAAGCCTAGGCGCATTAATCCGTCAGAACGACATGGGACACTTGAAAAAAAGAAAACAAGCTAATCCGTGGGTGGCTCAGGGTTATGTGGAGAAGAAGGCAGACGGTACATACACCAACGCCAAGTCGAGTACTCAGTCAGCGCTCCGCCAATGAGTGGACCACATGCCAAGCCAATCTGTCCGAGTGATACATTGAGGCTCATAACTCGTGGCAGCCTGTGTGGAGGAAGTATGGCCGCCAGAATAGTCAGGATGCCATTCATCAACCCTGAGGCGCCCAATCCGGCGACGGCACGTCCTACAATGAGCATAGGCGATGATTGTGCTGCACCGCAGAGTGCGGAGCCAAGCTCGAAAGTGGTGAAGAAGACGAGGAAGGACCACTATGGATCGAGAAGAAGCAGAATACGTCAGTAGGTATACTAGGTACCCGATACGTGACAGAGGTGTTGTATGCGTTCGCACCTTAGTCGGAAAGAAAGTGTAAATTTTGCCAGCCACAGGCACGAACGCCGAGCTAGCAAGCTGGTACGCGCTGCCGTACCAACCCACATCGAGTAGAGATTCAAATTCATCAGTGATCTGCGGGATTGCCGTGGAGATGATGGAGCCATCGAGCATGACGAGGAAGTAGACGAAGGTGACTGGTATGATGATCAGAGCGAGCTTTACCCCGTCAATCCGCGGCTCATGCTCTTCCGATATCTTCTCATTTGAAGGGGTAGAGTTTGAGATGTGATCCTTGACCATCTCTGAAGAAGAGACATCCTGTTCCATGGCCGTGTCTTCTGAATTTAGAGGCTAATCGCTCGGCATCGCAGTTCCCTTTGACTTGGGGTTCTCGCGATGAAAACTGAAAGACGATTTTTGCTCCAGATGTAAGGGCGACACTCAATTGCGAGGGAGTCACTGTTTTCTTCACGGAGAGGGATCGAGCCCATCAATAGAATTTCCAGGAATGCAGCATTCTTTTCCCCTGTTCTATGAGCCCATCAGGTTCATGGGGGAGGCCTCCTTGCCTTCAAAACTCCGTCGGACGTCGGACGTCCGGCTCCGAAGGTCAAACGTTTGAGGCACACGCAGTGTGAACCAATCGGAGACGGAGAGGGAGGCATACGGACCGCTCGATGGCCATGCATCCCCTTTATCTAGGTACCTTTGCTATCGACCAAGCAAGTAATACAGGGCTTCTCTCAGATCTACGGCTACGTCAAACAGATCTTGCATAGTCGCATTCACGGGAGTGGTGATGTCCGTTCCTATACCTGCACGGTAGCATACATGACAGTACGTGTAGAGATAGTGGTTCATCGCTGGCTAATTCTATGCTAGGGAGACCATGCGCCCCCAAATTGCCCAAATACAGTCTCCAAAAATGTATCATCGCCTGGGCTCATCGATTGCAGAAGAGTTTGGTCATGAAGTGCTGCGGCTTCGCCGGCACCGGCACCAGCACCAGTTGCTTCTCGGTCGTTAGCCCATCCAGTGTCTTCAGCCACGCTCGCTTTCTGACCCATTGTGGCGGCAGCGTTGATTCGGAATTTGCGCATCATACCCGACAGTCGCATGAACAAGTCGTCAGGCGATTGTTCGCCAGCTTCGCGACTAGTCGACTCCAATTTTTTGGCAACATCATCCAGCACGGCTAGAAGATCCACCGTGTTGCGTACCAAGAGGCAATCCCAGGCTGGGTGAGCAAACGTCGATAGCCTGTACAGAACTACCAGACATCGCGCGAGCTGCGCCATGTGGATAAAGGAGAGGCCTGCACATTCGCTTGGTGGTAGGGAAAGGAAGATGTTCATCCACACCTTAATGGCATCCACAGATCGCCACGAAAAGTCGAGAAGATCATGACGAGGCGTGCTGGCATCGCAATTATTGTCGATGGATCCAGAGCTTAATACTGCTCCCTGGTCTGGGTGCAAATATGATATGCGAGCCGTTTCATTCAAGCAAAGTTCGATATAGTGCATGTGCATTATGAGTGTACCTGACGAAAGATGATGAGCCGATTGAAGTCGGACAACTTACAGCAAGCTCGTGAGGCCTGCAGTACGCCACTGTCTACTTACGTCGTTCTCGCAATTCCATAGAGAGTGACTTGCTTAGCTGATGAAGCTCCGCTTGTAAGGTCCGAATATAGAGATTTGTCGAAATAGACGGACTCGGAGTGGAGCGCGTGTGGGCAGACTCCCACTCCCGCTGTTCCCTGATCTGTACTGCTTTCTGCGCCAGTAGCTGGAGACGGACTTGGTATGCAAAAGCTGTATCTGTGGCAGACTCCTTGTTGGTCTCTATAGCACGGAGAGATTCGTCCATTTGTGGTTTCCACTTCATCGCGTCAATCTGCGCAAAATATATAGAGATCCTAGTGTGCAGTCAGTGCTTACATGCATGAGGTAAGGTACTCTGAAGGACTGTCAAAGGGAAGAAAATCCCCGTGAAGAAATCATGTTTTGAAGGCCCATACACGAAGGAATTAGTGACTTACATTGAGCTCAGAGCATAACATGCCAGGACCGCCCTTTGTTCTTCTGCGACCAACAAATGTTTTGAGCAACGACTTGCTTGTTCACCTGAATCATCCACCATGGGCTTCATCATATGTTCGTCCGATGGTAATGATTTATCCAGGCGAAGATCACACGCCAAGGAAATCGCCAGCAACATGAGGCGAGACAAGGTGCCTGACTGGTTGAAAACTTGGTCGAAGCTCCAAGCTGTGAAGGTCAACAGTCCTTGCAGCAGATCGATACTGGACTGATTTTGGACCAGCGTCATCTTCGCCAAAGCGTGCTTTAGCTCACTTCCATATGCCATCTTTTGTTGCTTGGATGGGGATGCCACGGCAATGATGGCGCGCAGCAGGAAAGGACGATCACGTTGTAGTTGCTGTGCCGTTGTATTAGGCGAAATATGGATGAACGAGAAAGATGGAAGCATCTTGTCCCGGAAGATGGCGATACAAGTATCGGAACTGTGGATCATGGAGTCCGCAGAAGTATGAGGAGCGCTTGAAAGAGTATCAATAAGAGTACTCGAATTATATGGTGATACTGAATTGGTTGAGTTGATCGGGAAATCCGCTCTTGGGGTTTGCACTTGCATGCCATCCTCCCCATCTGTAGCGGTGTCAGCGGTGGCCACAGTCCAATCCACCATCCTGAGCCTTGAGCTTCTGTTCTTTCAGCGACTTGACTTCTAGACCGGAGTATTACCTGAATCATGTGGTGGAGGTGGCTGTTCATTACCGGACAAGGCATCGTGCTCGCGGAGAGCCTCATGCAAGGCAGCAGACGAGACAGAAGACTTGGCAACGAGCGAGAGCAGTCTTACGAGGCTGTTGACTTTTTCCTCGAGAGCACCAATCCTCGCGGTTGCGTTATGTCTCCTTATGGCATTGGCATCTTTGCGCAACGGGTCTGATGAACGACACTGTTTTCCAAGGCGATGGCATCTGTGAAAGCTATCAGATTATATACTTCGAACAGTGATAGTGGTAGGTGAGCTAGGAGGGCAAGCACATCAGGGCCACACGTGATAATGCTGACTGACCTTTCACAGCCACTGCCGTCAGGGCGACTCACGCATTTGCACTTCGACTTGAAGCATTGCAAACACGCTAGACTGGAAGGCGTGAGTTGCCGGGGAGCCATGCCACCCAACACTGAATTCGACGCCTGAAGTGGTGGGGACTTGGCATGTAGGATTGATGGGAAGAAGCACGGTCATTTGTTCGAAGGTGCCAAAGGGGCCAAAGGGCTATTACACGCTTTGCCGTTGATGCGTAATACTGGTAATGTCCGGCGTGTACTGTTCTCAGGTAGCCGAGGGCCCCCCTTTTCGGCGTTAAGGAAGTTCTCCGACGAGCCAATAAGAAAAGCCAAAATTTCGGTGCCAAAAAACCGGGAGAAAACGTTCGTGAGAATCGACCATGTATTGATACAACCCGCCACAGGTCTGCCAAGAGCGGACCGACCATTTGCGGTCATACTATGTAGATACGGGTGGAGTAGAGCCGGGGCCTCATGCCCCCACGACGCAAGTAAGATGAGAGGTTCCGAATCCATGACCAAGTTTTATTCTACTGGCTATCAGACTGAAATCGAATTGCAACAGGATTTCCTGACTTAATTGGACAAACGGCCGTGTCTAAACCATTGACGCTATACTTGGACAGGTAATCGATCAGGCGGACAAAGCTACCTTACGTTTCAGAGCCGCCGCCCAGGATGAATGCAGCTCGGCAGCAACCGACGACTGCGCAGACAAACGTCCGCTTGCTTCCATTATGTCGACTTCTTGGTCTGGCTATCTTTTGTAAGCCCGAAGCGCTGGGTGGCTGGGGCGATGTTTGCCACATGATCAGCACAAATACACGGATTAGGTTCGTACCTCACGCGACTACAAGCAAGTTAAGCAACCTAGAATAGAATAGGCAATCGGAGCAACTTCGCGCAGTATAAGTATCGCTTTCACAGGTGTACTTTACCAGAGCGCCACTGTTTGGCAGGGGCCAAATCATTCTCAGCCTTGCCATTGCAAAGGCTGTCTACTCGCTTCAACAAGTGAACGAGCCGTTTCCGCTACGAACTTTGAACTTATCCTATCCTAGCATTCTAGTTTAACGAAAACACATCACCCATGTTACTGCCTCTCAGCATAGAGGGGGATAGGAGAAAGTGCTAACAGAGAGATAAGGAGACGAACGAGATTCTGAAAGCATGTACAACGAAGCCTAAAACAGCTCGGTCAACAGATTCATCGAAGCTCTACAAATGCAAGCCTGCTGACTTTCCATCTCACACAGTAGCCGTGCTCACTATGCCTCATGCTCTCGATTCTGACAGTTTTCGTGGAAAAAAAAACGCAACAGCAGCTGCCAGAATCAATTTGATGCCTGCCGACATCCAAAATGTTACAATAATGCCAGCACTTCTCTTCTCTGCCCAGGTTGCGACGAAAGCTCCCGAAAAAACGCAGATAATCGCTGCGACACGTCGATCTCGAGGCCTATTCCCGTGGAGATGGAACAACTTTGGATCTGCAGCAAGCGCTGCATAGGTGCTAGTATAAACTGTGACGGGAATCTCGTTGCCAAAACCAAGGAGTCGGCTCGTAGCAATTGTCATGCCAGACTGAAGCGCCAAAGGTCCGATGGAGATAAGTATGCGCGGGTTGTGGAGAACCCATTCTGGCGACCCGTCATTGTCGGAAATAGTGACCCCGCCTGTTGCCAAGGAGGCTGCGACTACGATAAGCATAGCCTGCAGGAAGATGTTGATCACCAGAACAATGCGTCGTCTTGCACCCAGGAGACTGCTAGTCCATGTGCAGATGAAAGCACCGGCGAAGAAAGCAATGAGAGAGGTGAGCGTTGCTGCCCACGCCCACGGCTACAACTACAATGTCAGCATGTGTTCAGAAGTGGGACGGCATTCTGCAGCTGTACGATTGCGCAGGGACATCTGACGAACCTGGCCTGCGGGTAATCCAGCACTACTCAGGCACAAGATGATGCTGTTGCCTGAAAGCTGCCCATTAAAGTCTCGACTTTGAACTCGTGGACCTCGAGATCACTCACCAGTCTGCATACTCACGAATACAACCCAGTTGCGAAAAGTGGAACAATCCAACAGCCCGGTTGTAAAGCAGCATGCTAATAGCAACAGATCTGCACGTTCGACATCGACTTCGCCGGTCCAGAAATGCTGCCGAGCAGCATTGAACGTTTCGGACTCATCCTCGCCCTCTGGCAATCCACTTTCTATCGCTTTTTCTTCTGCCATTGCCAAAGTTATCTTGTGACAGTGCTAAAGCAGTATCTGCCCAAGATATGTCGCGTGGTCTGGTTGCCTGGAGATGGAAGCACACACGACTAAATGAGTTGCGGCGAGTGTTGTTGTTGTTGGTCATGGCTCAAAGAGTCGGTGTGATTCAATAAGCATTCTTGTTCAATTTGGTATCATCACTCGTTCAACCTGGACCTGATCGTCTGCTCGATTGAGCCAGATGATTGCTTCTCTAAGTAATGCGGCATTTAATAAGCGCTAAATTCTAGCGTAGCTGCGTAGGTCACCACTCTCCCCTGGTAGGGCTGATATCAATAGGAACAAACACCGACTGGTCCCGGACAACAATATCACCGGCACGAGTGCGGTCCGGTATCAGGCGTAAGGGCGGTCTGGTCCAGAGGAGACATGATCGACTCACATGCGTTAGCTTGGGGTACCTCATACAACATTCGATGCGATGTATATACTTTGTGGTTGCCACACAAATGCAGTAGGTGTTTGGTTTTTCCTTTATCAATCCTGAAATGAGGAAGTCAAAGATCCCAGGATAGAGTGGTGAAACGGTAGCCATAGATTTTACCGTTTCATGCGCCGAGCCTTCAATGCATATTCGCCAAGTAAACCAACCGCCCAAGAGGGGGGCCCGGCCGACTTCCGTTGAGGCTTGGCAATACAAGTGCATACTCCTGTGACTGGCGAAAGTCTGATTTTCAAGGTGCACGAACTATATGCAGTAGGGATGAAGGACCGAGCCGGCCCGCAGGTGCCCACCTACCTACCTATACAAACGGACCGAAGCGGCTCGACTGATGCTGGAAAGCAGATTCAGCTGATTGATAACGATCCTTGGACCACGCATGCGTCGATTCTCGCTGTGTGGAAAGCATGATTGGACGTCGGTACACTTATCCGGGCGAAGGGAGGAATTTCGAGCTGCAGCTCTGGAGTACTACTCATGAAGCCGAGATAGGTCTCGTATTTACTAGAACAAGCCTGAGTTCTTGGAAGTCTCGTCGAAGATACTGGAGGGTGTCTGCCCCCCGGCTCATGGCCAGTAACAGGTTTAGCGATAAAATCATTTGCCTCGATGTGGCGAAGCAGCCGCAATACTTGCATATCTGGTCAAAAGCTCGACAGCCACTTAGCATCTCCGTGTAGCCACGACACTGTATCTTTGAGGCAATTTGTGTTACTGGGTGGTTTCCCATGTGGTTGTTGCGGGCTTACTCCGCTCTACGTAGAATGCTGAATTTACACATGCAAGAGTCTTGTTGTCAGCCAGTCTCTCGCTGGTATCAGGTGGCTTACTACAGAAGTCACGGCCAGCCAGTGATCTGCTGATTGGTGCCTACCTCTCGACGAACATGTGATTGCCTCATCCACAGTCAAAATGGCGACGACTTAGATAAATTTTACGGTAAGCTGTGTAAACATGATTGTTTCAGACAGCGTTCTGTTTTCTCAGAGTCAAAAAATGACGCCACTGGGTCAGAGTGACAGGAGTTTACTATCCTAGCGTGAGTATGCTTGAAGTAACACGGAGTCATCTGTACAGAATCCGTCTCTGCATGATCCTTTTTATCAAAGACACATTGACAGACACAAGACGGCAAACCGCTGGGACTACGTAGGATCCACTAATGTGAATCGTATTCCATGTGAGAGTTTATAACGCTGGACCATATATGGGGACGCTGATATAGCGGCCCATGACGTTCTGTCATGCGTGTTTTGAGGTTCCGTTATCTTGCTTTCTCATTTTGCTCCGTTAGTATTCTGGGCATACCGATCCTTAGCGAATTGGAGTATGCTCCTTGTCAGTCAATTTGATTTATCGATGTTCACATGCTTATTTCCAACGTGTGATTGATACGTTATGCAACGTTTAGTCAGAGCTGCTCTCCTTCCTTGGCGACTAATAGCGCGACACCATGCAACTAGTGTCAATGTGATATCGTTTCAAGACATACCGCACCTGTGCATTCATTCCCTTGGCCGCGAGAAATTCCCTTCTTCTCAACACTCTAATCTTAGAGCATGTCTCATTGGCAAGGAGTTCGTATTGAGTGGGCCTCGAGGGCAATGTCACTGATGGTCTTGCCGATAAGCAATGTTATGCATCTTTGAGGGGCTGATTGCTATTCTTGACGTCGCCATGTCGTAGTGATGGCGGTCAAGCTTGTGAATGCCTGTTGTGCCACGGCTGACCGTGCCCTAGCTGCTTGACAATGAGACCATACACGGAGTATTCCCAATCAGTTCACCCGTGATCGTTATCAAGTCTCGAGGGAATTTGATCCTGTAAGAGAGTGGCGAATGCCGCATTGTGCGACGTCTGCTCCTTTCTTGGCCATTGAAGTTGCACCAACACAGCGAATAGTAAGGTCGGCTTGGCGAAGATCCGTTGGTATGGAAGACAGTTGTATAGTCATGAGATGATTGTGATGGTTGCATCCTTTGCGGTGGATCTTGAAGATCAGGTTCGCAACGAAGCAGGTGCGTTTCCCTCCAATTCCCTCAATATCCCTTGGACGGTCGCGCATATATAAAGAATGCCGAAGTCGCCGGAATCAGACCTCCGTATCAATCCACAGCTTTCATCATTTCCTGTCTTCCCTTGAGAATCTTCACTGTTATATGACACATTTCAAAAATGGCTTCAACCGCAATCGACATCACCAGCAACGCGCCGCACAATGCTGCCATTGTACTTGGCGAGCGATCCACTTCTGAAACTTGCTATAAAAGCAAGCACGTTGACACATACCAGCCTCTACTTGTCAAGGCTTCCGAGCCAGCTGGTCCATTGGATGCCGAACAC
Organism: Bathelium albidoporum; assembly: GCA_021031095.1. Taxonomy (NCBI): domain Eukaryota; kingdom Fungi; phylum Ascomycota; class Dothideomycetes; order Trypetheliales; family Trypetheliaceae; genus Bathelium; species Bathelium albidoporum. The sequence continues at coordinate 52,943 of JAGFVP010000026.1, read as the reverse complement.
CCATTGCCTCCCAACAAAAAAGAGACCTTTCCTGTACTTGGCGACGGTGGGATCACTGCTGCTCGCGTAGTAACAGTATCGACAACCGAAGTGCCGGAGACTGATATGGCCACAGAAGCACCCGCTGCTTTAGAGAAGAACAGTCCTGTTGTTGTTGATAATGGTGCGGTCCAGATACCTCAGGGAACGGTCATCCCAACGCTTATTGACTTGGAAGCGCCCGCGATCATCGAGGCTGCCGCTGGGCCAATTGTTGCTCCAACGGTCCAGGCGCCTGGTCTTCGCGTTCACTTGGTCCCAGGTACAAAAGTGCCAGCCTCCACCCGACTCCAGAGGATGATCAAAGAGACCGATGAGTTGATCGTCTGCCCGGGTGTCTACGATGGACTGTCAGCACGCACTGCCATCGAAGTCGGCTTTGACAGTCTTTACATGGTAGGAAGATATCTTGAGCCTGGTGATCAGTCTCACAGTTGACATAAACCACAGACTGGTGCGGGTACATCGGCGTCTCGTCTCGGGATGGCTGATCTTGGCCTTGCCACTCTTCACGATATGCGTGCACAGGCCGAAATGATTTGTAACTTGAAGCCTTTCGGCCCTCCAGTGATTGCGGATATGGACACAGGCTATGGTGTAAGTCACCAGCCAAAGTTACTTCCACCAGTCTAATCTTCCTTGTAGGGCGCCATGATGGTCTACCGCGCTGTGTGTGAATACATTCGCGCCGGAGTTGCAGGCTTCCATTTAGAAGACCAGCTTCTCGAAAAGCGCTGTGGTCATCTCAAGGGCAAGGCTGTCGTACCTCGCGAGGAGTGGTATATCCGCATTCGAGCTGCTCTGCAAGCTAAAGCCGACTTGGGATCCGATATCGTTCTCATCGCTCGCACCGACGCCCTTCAACAACGTGGCTATGATGAGTGCATTGGTCGGTTGAAAGTTGCTCGGGACCTCGGTTGTGATGTCGGCCTTCTTGAAGGTTTCACGAGCAAAGAGCAGGCCCGTCAATGCGTAAAGGACCTCGAAGGCTGGCCACTGCTGCTGAATTCGGTTGAGAACGGCGCAAGCCCGCTCATCACTGTCAGTGAGGCCCGCGACATGGGCTTTCGCCTCATGATCTTCAGCTTCGCCAGCATTGCTCCCGCCTACCAGGCCATCCGGTCTACATTCCAAAAGCTGAAGGTCGAAGGCATCATCGGTACAAAGGGGGAGATTACACCGCGAAAGATTTTCGAAGTTTGCGGTCTGGAGGACTTGGCCAAGATCGATATGAGCTCCGGAGGCAGCAGCTTCAAGAATGGCGTATGATGTGAAACGCCAAGTTAGTAGCTAAACTTCAGCTATTCCTACCTGGGTTAGAGGCGAGACAATCGGCAGAGCTAGCTGGCTAGTTCTTAGGGTTTCAATATCAGGTAACGGGAGCCACATGTTTGTAAGGAGCACATCTGCAACTTTGGTGGAGCATAGTTTTCAATCGCACTCTTTCGAAACCAAGGTTGTGGCGATTCCATAGTTCAGTCACCTAAATTGATGTCGCATGTGAGAAGGCAGTCCTAAAACGTGATTACGAGCGATAATCATGATCAGCACCTAAAGCCGGTAGAGTATATCCTAAAGAGCTGAAACGGACTAGCAATAAAAATGTTCTGACGTGCAACACCCGACACTGTATCGACAATTGCAGAAAAGCGCTGCTTCGCACCCGAGTAGAATATTGACTCAAGAGGCAAGAGAAGTGGCACGGAAAAGTGTCCGTCAAGAAGAAATGTCCCAAACATCTCTTACCAAAAGCTCGAAGATGAAAACATCAATCCCTGCCCAATCTCCGGCCCTGTCATGCTTATGGTTGCTCCCCATAGAGTGCTGTGCAATATCGAGGTCCTCAGGCTTGGCATTCTGGTCCTTTGGCATAACGGTCAGCGGTTGGCTCGTGTTCGCTCAGCCTCGTCTTCAGCCGTGACAGGCCCTCTGCAGGATCGACAAGATGAGTGAGCCTTGGCCGTTGCCAGAATACGATTTGGGAAAAAGCCTCCTCCAAAAGTCGAACGTCCTGAGGTAGCGCTAGGGACGAGCTGGAATCGTTGCAGTGAGAGTGTGAAAACCTCGGAGAGTTGATTGTCAGAGTCTAGGTAAGTACTTGGAGACAGAGATCTGGATATGCTTCAAGGGCTAACCCGATACGGTAATCTCCACCCTCAACGTCCTCCTCAACAAAATTTAAGGTCAATTTCGTCCGTGCGTAGTGAATGAGCATCTCAGCGGCCTGTACCAAAAGGATCTGCTAATTCTCATTGAATTTCGATGAGGACTAAGCCATGAAGTGGATTGAAAAAGTCCAGGGGCTGGGGGAACCTTAGGTACATATCATATCACCGGATGCTATGGATCTATTCAACCAGATGCTAGCTGGGATTTTGCTGGATCTAGCCTAAAACGAACGTCACATGATCACAATCTTCTCAATGCATTCTGAACATAGAGATTTGGTGTAGATACACACGAACAACAGCATACCATTTCTGGACCTCCATTTCAGGCTCACTTATACCTGGTTCGAGAGCATTTCCGTGGAGTTGTGGGTGTTTGTTCTCATTTCGCGTGGGTTGTGGGATGAGGTCAAATTCGACTAATCAGATCTCGAGACTACTTAGCAGGGAGTCCCCAGCCAGCATCGGGTTGAGGAAATCGACATTGTTCGGTATGTATGCTTCGCCGCTCACCGAATAGGGACTTTTCCACCAAGCAACATCACTTATACTACTGCCTGTCAATTGTTTTATGTCGGCGCTGAGCATGAAACTTTCGAGTCCGAAATGAGGGAGACGCTGCTTGGCAAAGCAATAAGCGACAATGACTTGGCAAGATCCAGGACGCTCATCAAAGCTGGAGCTGACAATTACAGCTTTAGACAAAATGGTTGCACCCCGCTTCGCTCTTCGATCAGAAACAACAATCTTGCGCCGGCTGAAGTCAGAGCGTCCTTTGATCCGAAGATCCGGATCCGATCCGATCCGGGGGGAAATCGGATCAACTTAGCCGATCCAATCCAATCCACCCCCATATTCGCTCAGTCCAGGTAAGGCTCATGCTCAGAGGTAAGATTAGGGGTAGGATTGTCTCTCGTATTCTTTTGGTAATTAAGTGTTAAGTCGGATCTGATCTAGATCATTCGATCCAAACTAACCCAATACGAATTTCGATCCGGATCGATAAGAGCTCGGATCGTTGAACGTCCTGGCTAAAGCCTTTTCCAAGCATGGCGCTGATGTGCATCATCGATGGAATGAAGGGCCAGACAGATCGAGGATTCCGCTACCAGACCAGTAGGAGACGACGCCACTGCTACGACCCATAGTTTTATAGAGCTCTTCAATCTGCTCATAAATTATGATGCCGAGTCGATCACTTCTCGCATCGTCCCCGGTATTTTACCCGGTTGGTGGAGGATGACTGGTCTTACAGCACAAGTACAAATGTTGACGCCAGCAGGAATTTGCTGGGTGGCAAGGGTGTTTACGTTCATCTAGCACAACCAATGGAAAATAGTACGCGGTGAACTGGGACTTGCTCCATCAAATTCGCAACTTTTGCGTGGCGAAACAACGCAGAACACGCAATGATCGCGGTTTTAAACTACATATGAGATATTTCCATCTTTATTAATGATAGTACACAATTCAAGGCAACCCAATATCATTGAATGGTCCTGGCAAAGATGAGCCGAAGAAGCAGAAACTGAACAGGCTTGTTCATGAATATGTGGCCAGCAGCAGCAGCTGGCTGAAGCAGCATATGATACTATGCACCGCCTGGTGCGATCTAAATATCATCAGGCGGCACAGCTTGAAGCAGCTGAACAAACAGCCCCCACTTGCGTCACGTGTGTAATTCCTGAACCCTGGATCGACAATGATGCAAACTCATTTTTCAAGGACCCAGCCACGATTCGGCACAGCATATCACCTCCCATACGTCAATCGCGCGTGAGGAAGATCATGGTACATACTGTAACTGGAGGAGAACCCTATTCACAAGCTGATGCTACCTATCCCTACGGATAAAGCAGCGGCACAGGCTGGTAAAAGCTGAAGCGCTCCTGCGGATCCCACTTTCGCTTCAGACGGGTGAGATTCTCGAGCTTGGCAGGTGTATACCAGACTGCCGGGCCCTCATCGCCGTGGGCAAAGTTGACATAGACCGAGAGGTTGTCGAAGCCGCTCGTAGCCTGCAAAGTAGCTCGCGCATCCCGGAACAGGTCGTTGGCCGCCTTATCGAGTGTCGAATTGGGATGGTAGTAGCTCTGCAGTGTTCTGAAGTGGCACTGTCAGCCAGCAAATCCTTGCATATCTCCACATTTTTCGTGTTTCTACTTGCATTTGCGACCTAATCTCTCGGTAAGGGTAGGCGGTGTTGCCGTGCGGGACGCGCAGAGTCTTAGCGTTAGGGTAACGGTCCACACCGAAGAAGCCGGTAAAGTCAGGGTTCGCCTTGGAGAATGCCGTAAAGTTATTAAAAACAGCCGTCATGGCGATAGGGTCTGTTTGCTTAGTGCCGAGACTGTACGAGTTGTAATACTGGCCATTGACACAGTCAGTAGCGCCGGGGCTGACATATGCGCCAAATGAGGCGACTGTCCACCAATCTGTCCATCTGACTGTTTTCGTATTGTTGAGAGTAGGTACGGCAGCAATGAAGGGTTGTATGTATTGAACTACGTCTGCTTCTCGGCCAAACCAGACCACATTGACGAGAACTAAGGACTGATCATAAGACAATATTAGCAACCAGTGGTCTGATACCTTTGTGTTAGACAAACCAAGGGCGGACAGACCTCTCCACTGGTTTGGTTGTACAGCGAAGCAACGTTCAACGTGAGTTCATTCGGGATATCTTCGTCATACGTCTTCAAAGCCTCATATATCGTCGCATTGGCACTCCCAGGATAGAGTAGATCAATGCTGGTCAAATTGCCTCCATTTACATTATCATGAAGACGGAACCTCGCTGACGTCACGATGCCGAAATTGACGCCAGCGCCGCGCATACCCCAGAAGAGGTCGGCATTCTGCGTGTTCGACGTTTCCACAAGGTCTCCATTTGCAGTCACCATACGTACCGAGTCAAGATAGTCCAGACCCAGTCCGAGGATGCCTTGCAAATTTCCGACGGTCCCTCCAAGCGATGCGCCAAGGACTCCTACGCACCTCGAGTTGCCGAGGGCTACAGAAGAAGTAGTCAGCATAACGCTCTCCAGACGACGAACTCTCCTTTAACGATGACAATGGCATAAACTGATTGCGTGACGTACGTAGCATTTTACCTGCATCATACAGAGGGTCGAAGAGCTGGGAGAAGTTGACAGATCCGCCGACAGTGAGCTTGCTGTTCCCGGCATCCAGCGCGACAGTACGGAAGTTGCTGAGATCGATCTCAATGCCATTGAAGGCCTGCAGAGTACTTGTGCTTCCGTGGCCACGGCCTGTGGTCAGAAAAGAGATGTTGTTTTGCACGGAAACATTGACGATGTGTTGAACATCTGCCTCAGTCGCCGGCCTGATTGCTCCAAAATAAGTGGGTACGTCATACAGATTCCATCTTTGCGTTACGCGCCTGGTGTAGTTGGGATCCGAAGGATAGAAGATCTCGGCCCCTGGGGATAAGCCGGGACTGTAAAGTGCTGTCAGATTGGTCGACCGCAATTGTCGAGCGATAGCCAATTCGACACTGGCCGCCAGAACGGACAACGACAATGGGCTGAAAAGCATCAGGCCTACAGTCACTTACGAGAGAAAAGAAACAATGCTTGAATTGCGATGGAAGCTTTTTCGGCAGCATCTTATACCAGAAACATGGCTGTGCTATCAAGTTCTCGCACGAAAGTCATGACCATCGGCATCCGTAGTCGGACAGAGCTGTTCTACGCCGGTCGCAACATTTGTCTTCTACCGACTGGGTATGCAATGGCCGAGGCACGGTGACATCGTCCTGAAAGGTATTGGGTATTGGATGTAACTAGCCATTCACACTCTTACGCAGCTCCGATTCACCGCCAACTGCATCCAACACGTGCTAGACCAATGCAAGATACCATTGACGCCGTGATAGGCGAGGGCCGAATTGCTGGAAGTGAACTCGTGAGCGGCGGACATTCCAAACTCCGGACATCATCAACGCTGCACTCCAACAGGTGTTGTGCATGACATGAGATCCTCAAGAGCGGTGTAATTATGACAATGTCAAGTTTTTACGGATCCATCGATCCGTCGTCCTAAAAAGTCGACTGAGGCAAAAAAACACAATTACGTGCTAGTCTTCCCCAATTTCATGCCCGTACCCAGCCAGAGGATAGCACCCATCCGGTACCTTAGAATCGCAAAACTTTCACGAACTTGATTCGCTGTTTTCTCTGCCTTTTTGTCTTCCTTCTTAGCACACCTTTAAGCTTCTCTTGGCCACTACAAATATGGGAAGCACACAGGTAGCAGTCAATGGTGATATTCCCACCAGAACCGTCGAGCAATCTGTGGAAGCGGAGACCAAACCCCGAAGTGAGGACGGAGATGAGCTGTGGCAGGATGTTGTGTCACAATTCCCATTCCTAAACGGCTACACTCATGTAACTCTCAGCTTCCAGCCGGATCCCAAGATCTCACAAGAGACCATCATTGACGCCCTTCGCGAAGCTTTGGACAAGCTCACCGATCAAGTGCCATGGCTGGCCGGTCAAGTTTTGCATATTCCAGACCTACCAGGTACCTCAGGACACTACACATTGGCTCCTTGGCCGCCTGACGCACCGAAGAATGAAATGCTGCGCGTCAAAGACTGCGAAGATCTTATGCCGCCAATGGCGCAGATTCTGCGGGCCGGTGTGCCTGTATCGATGCTCGACGCTGAGGTCTTGACGCCGTTTCCCAGTCTCCCTTTCCCGCATGGCCTTGAGCCGCCGTTGCCGGTCCTGAAGCTTCAAGCCAACATGCTGCGTGGCGGAATCATCCTGACCCTTACTACACACCATGTCGCCATCGATGGGACTGGAATCGTGCAGATCACGCGGCTCCTAGCCAACATACTCCAAGGCCGCCATATTTCCGCCGCCGATCTCGAGCAAGCCAATCGTGATCGTCGCTATGTGGTGCCATTGATCCCGCGTGGCGAGCCCGTCAAAGACCACATCTATTTGCGCGCGCCCCTAGGCCACGTGGTGGCTCCTCCATCATCGCCTCCGAAATGGTGCTATTTCAAGCTGCCGGTATCTGCTATGAGCACGCTTAAAAAATTGGCCTCTTCGTCGCAGCAGCACGTTTCGGAAAACGACGCGCTCTGCGCCTTCTGCTGGCAGCGCATCACCGCGGTGCGTCTTGCGCGGGGTTTCTCGCCGGAGACAATGACCAAAATGACGCGTGCCATCGACGGGCGAGCCGTCTTGGGCATCCCGCTTACGTATATAGGACATTTGACGTATTTTTCATCGACGCAACTTCCCATGAGCCAGATAGCATCGCCGCCGCTGTCGACTGTGGCGCAAGCTCTGCGCCGCGACCTCAACACCGCCAACACGACGTGGGCGATCCGCAGCTATGCTACCTTTCTGGCACGCGAGCCAGACAAGTCGCGCCTAACGTACGGTGGCTTGCGCAATCCTAACACTGATTTGGGCACGACGGCTTTCACTGCGAGTCAATCGGCTGGCCAAGAGGACGATTCGGCCGTGCCGGACAAGTTTGGGCCTATCCTTGGCCGCCTCAAGTATACGCGCCGTCCAAATGGGCCACCGCTTGCAGGAAGTATTGGTATTCATCCTGTCGAGGGCGGCGCGATTCCCATCAATGTGTGTATTCCTGAGGCGGATTTAGAGGGGTTAAAGAAGGATCCTGAGTGGAGGCGCTACGCAAGATCTATTGGGTAGCGCAGGGAGTCTACTCGGACTGCAGATATTCGCGGACCTACTTCGAGTAATGAGTTCCGAAATACCTTATTTCCATTACCATGTAATCTGAAGCGTCTATATTTGCTGATCTCATGGTGTTATAACCACCATCTTACTCCAGCCTGGAGCTTCCTTTGCCAATTTCAGTGCCTCGTCAATGTCCTGCAGACCAAATGTTCCGGCAATGTCTTTGCGTAGCTTGAGATTTCCTGCCTCTATGAGTCGGATCGTGAATTCTACGTCTTGCCGAGTTTGTGCGAACGACCCAACAAGTGAGATAGAATTTGCCCTGATGATAGAGTATGGCAATGGCACGTTTCCTGCAACCATGCCAGCTAAGCAGCATCTATATGCAGATACAATCAGCCAGCCTCAAGATATCAGTAGGTGAAAAAGGGAGGGGAAAAAATCCTGCTTCCACATACCGTCCAAAGCGTTTCAAAGCACTCAGTCCAGCTTCCAGGTGAGTGCCCCCCACCATCTCGGGGGAAGAGAAATCGATATACGCATCCGCACCCTTGGCATCTGGCGTAGCGGCGCGGAGAGCCTTGGTGTCTTCTGCGACGTCGCCCGTAAGCACGAGCGGCGTGATACGCTTGCCGTCTTCCCCGAAATGCTCGATCAAGGCGTCAAGAGTGTCTTTGCTCCGACTTGTCACCACAACGTTGGCGCCAAGGCCCAAGGCAGCGACGATGGCGCTGGAGCTGAAGAAGCCCGTCCCGGGCATCACGAGCACTGTTTCGCCCGGTCGGACTCGGATGGCGTTCGCGGCACCGATTGCGGACATGACGCTGGAAATCTCCGTCAGCTGCGCAGGTGTCACCTCGCGCTGCTCGAGTCGTGGCTCGCTGACGATGTGCACATTCTCGGTCGGAAAGCGGGCAAACTCGGCGAAGCAGCCGTCTTTGTAGTGGCTTGAGGAGAATTGGAGCTCTTCTTGGGAGTGTCCACCATGATATCCTGTACAGTCTTGTCTTCAGAACTGCATTGATGCGCGCAGACGTGAATGTTGCTCGAGCGGCGTGCCTTCACTACTTACCCAGAACGATGCGCTTCTCCGGCGCATCCCTCAAGTAGACGATATGGTCGCAGAATACTACTTGCCCCGGCTGCAGCGCAGCAACATCAGGACCGACCTCGTCAACACGTCCAACGCAGCAGGTCCCGAACACGAGTGGGTACGCGTGAGGAAAATGCAACGAGCCATCAAGGACTTCGGACTGTGACTTAGTCAATCTGCTGTCTGTTTCTCTTCGCTCGTCTCAATTAGCGTGATCAGACGAACCACGTAGTCCCATATCGGAGCTGCGACAACGCGCACGACAACAGAACCCGCGGATGCTTTGGGTTTGATCACTTGCTCACGCCGGATGTCGCCTGGTCCGTGGAGAACGAGCGCATTCATGAAGACTGACATGATGTGTGTGTGGTATGATCATGACCAGTCAGGCGAAGAGGATGAGAATCAGCATTTGACTGGCTTATGCTTATCTCAGTTCTGCCATGAGAAACGGACATTGTGCGGACATGTACCCGAGAAGCTCTTCCGCATGTCAAGCGTTGAGTACAACTGAACGCCATGGTGATCGGTCTAGCCAGCCTTGCGTGAAAAGTCCGAATGTTTGTCCGCGTTGGAGGTCGATGAGACAGTGTTATGTAAGCGGGGCGGTTCAGAACACGTGATCATCTTGATCACGGTACCCAGATGAGGCTGGTTCTCAAGGTAGTATGGTAGATGTTGGCTCTAGCCCACGCTGATCTCATCTTCTCCATTACAATAGATAGAGTGCATACAGAATTGGATGTTAGAACGCTTATGCAAGGATCCATGACGAAATCTTATAGTGGACGGTCTGTGTGCCGGACGTTTCGCATTCATATCAACGCCAGTCCTGAAAATATGTATCGGCTCCTTGTATCTATAGATGTGTCCAGTAGTCTTCGGTCTATTTTTAGGACGATATCGAACAAATTCCCTAATGATGGATGTACCGAAGACATGAGCTTCACGTGAACGATATGGACAAAAGCAAGTGACTTCCAATTTTCGCATGCCTATACACTTTCGATACCTTCCACTACCAACCCGATATCTGATTTTGAGCGAGGATACATTAACAATACCCCAAAAACCCGAGAGGAAAGGCAGCAAACACGGCGAACGAAAGATTAGATTTTCCTAACTTCTAGATCTCGGGTCTGCCTCTCACGATGCACCAGACGACTTCACGTACTCACTCTTGGACGCGGCAAGACACGCCAGCGCTGCCAGCGACGCGCTCTGCATCACCTCAAAACTTGAAATCTCAGCGGCGATTTGATGCCTGAGCATCGTTCGCAATTCCACCGCCACCAACGAATCCACGCCTTGGACACCAGGCGGCTTTGCCATGTCGACGTCATCGATGGCGATCGTGAACACGTCGGCCAGCTTCTGCGCAATGGCCTGGCCCACGAGCCGTTCGGCTTCGCTGCGCGACGAGATGCCAGCAAGTTGGCTGGAGAGCGAATCGCCAGCGTCCTTGCTGCGACTCACTCCCTTGTGCTGCTGTGGCTGACGATATCGCAGCGCCAAAAAGCGGGCATCGCGGCCGAGTTGTGCCAAGCCGTCCTGGTTCCAGTGGTTACCGGGTCCGACATTGAGGCCAGCCACGATCTGACCCTCGTAAGGTTTCAGAATTGCCAACTCAATCAAGCTGAGCATGATATCGTCTTCGAGTAATAAATGCCCAAGGCGAGCCATGCGTTTGGCGACTCCTGCCGTCTCGGCGACATAGCCAACGGATTTGATGGTTGGAAGGTCGAGGGAAACACAAGGCAGGCCACGACCCACACGCCAGCGCGCCAGTGCGTCCTGATAAGTACCGCCAGCCGCGTAATTGGCCTGGCTGGCGTTGCCAAGAGTGCCCACAGCAGAAGAAAGGATGACGAAAAAGTCAAGGTCGTCGACACACTGGAATTGCGAATGCAAGTTCCACGTAGCATGAACTTTTGGCAAGATGGCTGCCTTGTAGTCCTCAATCGTCATTCGCTCAAATACGGAGTCCTGCAAGGGTAGCTTAGTCTTCGCATGAATTCAAACACAGTATACGACACGAAATGCATACCTGGAGGACCATTGCTGCTTGCAAGATGCCTCGTATAGGTGGGAGTTGCTCCCGTTGACACTCTTGAAGAGCGGCTATCAGGTCAGACGAGTCTGCAACATTACAACTGATTGCCTTGATTCGACAGCCCGTCTCTTGCATGATCTGGGTGACATAGTGTCCTGTCTTCTGGACATTGCCAGCACTGCGCGATAGCAGTATCAAGTTCCTTGCGCCATGTCCGATCATCCAGGCGACCACGGATCGACCAATGCCGCCGATGCCGCCAACCAGTAAGTAAGAAGCGTTCGAGGAAAGCCTGATGGTCTGACGGCGTGGAAGTACGGGGACAGTCTCTTGCTGGCCTGTGGTGAGTGCCACTTTGCCCATGCTCTTCCCTGTCATGAACCGCTTGAATGCTTGAGTAACTTCAGCAATTGGGTAGGTAGTAATTGGCGAAACAGGACGAACAGCTCTGTTCGTTACCAGGCGAGCTACCTCGGTAAGAGCGCGATGAATGTCCTGACCTCGATGGCGCATCATGCTCAGGAGATTCAGCGACGAGAAAGACACCTGACGGGCAAACGTATGCATGTCTAGACTGCTATTACGCTCGAGATCGCGAGCTCCAATTTCAACAAAGTGCCCGAATGGCGCAACAACATCGAAGCTGGCCTGCAACAATGGGCCAGCCAGTGAGTTCAGCACGACATCCACGCCGTAGCCACACGTAGCCGAGAGCACTGCGCGTACAAATGATTTATCTCGGCTGGAGAAAATATGGTCCGCAGGTATGCCGTATTTGCTAATGATCAAGTCCCTCTTCTCAGGCGAGCCCGCCGTTGCATAAATTGTGGCGCCAATGTGCTGTGCGATCATGATTGCCGCCTGTCCGACGCCACCGGCTGCAGCATGTATCAGTACTGACTGACCGCGCTGTAGGCGGCCCATATCACAGAGACCGATGATGGCCGTGCTGAAGACGACAGGGAGGGTGGCAGCTTCCTCATATGTAAGGGCAGGAGGGATTTGCATAACATTTGTCCACTGGGTGCACACACGACTGGCAAAGGGTCCTGAGAGCAAGCAGAAGACGCGATCTCCTGGGGCGTAACCACTAGCTGCAGCCAAGCTGCCAACTTTGGTGACGACACCGGCACATTCTATGCCCATCACGCGCTCATCCAGCTGGTCCAAGGCCACCAAGACATCGCGAAAGTTCACTCCATACGCCTTTGGCTCTATCTGGATCAAGTCTTCTGCGATGACGTTGTCGTTCTGGATGTTCGCCCTAGCATCGTGGTCGAAAACAAGCGAGTCGAGTAGGCCTGGAACACCGACCTGCAAGCTCAGGGGATAATCTGCCTGATGGAACAGTTCAACAGACATACGCTCTTTGGCCGAGAAGTCGACGGGTTCAGGCAGAATAGTCTTGTTTCCATTGATGCTCTTTTGGAGTCTCGGAACCAAAATGCATCCATCTCTCTCGGCGTACTCGAATTCATTTGGCGCATCATAGGCAGAAATTGCATCCGGGCCAGTAAATCCTGTTTTTAAGACTTGAAGAATCACGGACGCAGTCCTTTCAGACCAAGTTGACGTTGAAGGGTCCAGGTCCAAGGTCAAAAGCTTGCGTCCCACGTATTCATTGCGCAAGGTACGCATAAAACCAAGTGCAAGCCCGCGGTCGGGTTGCTCACAGTTGACCGTGCCTCCCTGGGTGACCCAGAGTAGTCCCTTACAGGAGACGACCATTGTTTTCAAGCCCTCCAGCTCCGTTGCGTCAAGACCATGAAGCAATGGTTGGCTCATCTCACCCAAAAAGACACAGATTTTCCCGGTATACACTGATGCAGTAGCGGACTCCAGGAACTGCACAGTTGCCAAAGGACGATCAATGTTAAATGTGGTGGCAATTGAACGCTGCAGAGTTTCCTGCCAACTAATTGGAAGGGGCGCCTTGCTACTAGTGACAATCATAATGTCCTCTAGTGCTAGGCTTGGAGGCTGTGAAGGCAGAGCGGTCGACATGATGGTGCTCAAGCCATACATATCCTCGTTCTCGCAATCATGCACTTCAAAATCCACACCTGTGAATTCTGTGCCCTTCAGAACTCGGTTCCAAGAGAGAATACTCAGGTTTGGGCTGGATGTTCTCTCTTCCTCTTCACTGAGCCACCAGCCGGGGAGCAGCCCAAAGACGAATTGCGCGTCCACTTGGTCTTGAGTGCACTCTACCATAAGGATATGCCCGCCCGGTTTTAATAGTTTGCGCACATTTGACATTGTATTGGCCATTGACGTGGTCGCGTGCAAGACCTCACAAGCGACGACAACGTCGTAGCTGCCAACTTCGAATCCTTGGCTGGCCGGGTCTTTCTCAATGTTGAGCTGGCTGTACTGCATTATTTCACTCCACTCTGAGAACTCAGTCGTTGCCGTTTCGAAGAACGCTGCCGAAATGTCGGTGAAGTGATAAAGCGACGCCATAGGCCCCCCCGTCTGAGCCGTACCCAAGGCCTTAAGAGCGTACCGTGTCTGTGATCCAGTGCCGCCGCCAATCTCTAAAATACGCGAGCGCGGATTTTTAAAGACGAGGCTCTGCAACAGACTGGCCGCGTGCTGGCAGGAGCGGTCCGATCTGAGCTTATCGCTGTAAAACCTGTACAACAGTTGGTCCTCCATCATTAATTCGAGCGGCGATATGTTGCGACGCAGCACATCAGCCAGATGCGGACCCATTCGAGATACCATCTCACCATTGACGCTGGCTCTGGATGCTTCAATGGTTCGCCTGCGGCGTTCCGAATCATCGTCCATTGTCCACTGTCTGCTGTCGAAACTGAGCTTGTCGTCATTTGCGAGCTCAAGTAGGCCCTGTGACCATGTGTAATACTTCTTGTGGTGATTGTCTAGTTGTTGGACGTCACACTCAGTCAGGGTTGCAAGCGCATCTTGTATGAAGTAGACACAAATACGGCGTAGCTCTATGAGCATTTGAGCTTCCTCTGGGTTGAGAGTGCTGCAGAACTGCTGCTTGAGGGCATGTAAGTTGGCCGCAGTGGCGAGAGACATGTCGGGTGCCCATTTTAGCTCGTTGCAAATCTCTTTTTCCCACGGCTTCGATTGCTGTTGTCCAGAGTCAGCCTTTCCTGCTCCAATCGACATCAGCACTAAGCCTTCTATTTTCAGAACCTCGGAAACCTTCTTGCTCGCTCTGTGGTCATTGTCTACGACTAACACATCGGCCTTCATGGTGCGTGCATCGTTGTGCCTGCATAAGGAGTGGGCCTTGAAATGGTAGCCTGGCTCGCAAGAGATGCCGCTTGACACCCACAGCGTTGAAATAGACAGTGGCACTCTGAGGCCAGCTTTTCTAAGCTGAGATTCCGACAAGGTGGTGTAAGCTGCTTGTATGGCCGCATCGAGCGTGGTAGGGTGCAATATATGACTAGGGGGTAAGGACTTGGGTGTCGACGTGTCGGCGACGCCAAATGTCGTTTCAGACACATTGGACTTACTGCCCTGCACCACTGTTTTGATATTTTGGAACGCCGGTCCGAATTTGATACCTAAGGATCGCATGTTGCTGTAAAAGTCGTCAGAGTCGAAGGCGCGGTTTGAGTTTCTCCACGAGTTCTTGTCTATCGCATCTATGCTGATCTTGGACATGGCACTACCATCACCAAGATCGAGCGAGATCATACCCGTCGCGTGCTGCGTCCAGTTTGTGCCTGCAATTGGGATGGAGGAGATCACGAATTGCATCCAGCCCTGCGAGCCGATGGCTTTATCACTGACTGGGCTGAGAACGGTCTGGATCTCAATACCTGCGGTGTTATCAGGCACGACGAGAGCCTGATGGATGTCAATATCCCGCAGGCAGTATCCAAGGATGGCCTTGTCATCTTCCTGGATCCGCATCATCTGGGCCATGGCCTCGATTGCCCGACATACATAACCAGCAGCAGGGTACAGGGTGCTTGAGTCTACGACATGGTCTCTGACCCAGGGCGAGTCATCAATGCGGAAGATTTGCCGCCAGGATGGGTTGCGCGGGTTTGCCCAAGGTTCGAGGGAGCCAAGTAGGTCATTGGGCGGTTGAGATCTCTCGCGAATGGCTCTGTTCGTTCGTGACTCGTGCCAGTGCCGAACTTGGTGGTCCCAGGGATAAGAGGGAAGGTCCGTCAAGACCCGGACGTGCGGCCACTTGCCCCAGGGAAAGTTGACTGGCCCGAGGCTGATCGGGTAGCCCTCGTGTAGCAAGCTGGCGACGAGATCTTGGATACTGTCTCTCGCATTAGTTTTGCGCAGGAGGCAGCTGTAGTACGGAATATGAATGCCGTTGAATTCTGGAAGCGACAGGATCTCTTTGATCGGACCGCCAAGAGCGGAATGCGGACCGACCTCGACGATAGCGTCTATGCTGGTGCCGGAAGGATCGAAGTCTCCCAACACCATATCTGATATGGCATCGACGAAACGTACCGGTTGCGTCAGGCTCTCGACCCAGTGATCCGGCTGAGCGAGTTCGTCGGCGTGACATATGCGACTGCCGGTGACGGCCGAGGAGAATGAAATAGAACTGAGAGCATCGCCCTCTTCTGCAGCTTCAATTCCGTGGTTGCAAAGTGCCTCGCGGTAGGGTCCGGCAATTGAATCCATGTGATGTGAGTGATAGGCGCTTTCAACGCGAAGTCTACGAGCGAACACGCCCTCGGCTTTGGCCATATCTTCAATCTCTTTCACCGCAGAGATGTCTCCAGCTACCGTGACGCTACACGGGCTGTTGATGCACGCGGCGACAGCTCGACCGCTCTTAAGCCGATCTAGGTACGACTCAGTATTCTCGATGCCTGCCCCTATTGCGACCATGCCTCCTTTGATGGCTCCATTGAGTCGGCTCTTATCAGCAGTCAGAACCGCACGATAGTAAGCAGCGGCCATTGCCGACTTGTAACTCAGCGCACCGACCGTATAGGCCGCGGCAATCTCTCCGCTCGAGTGGCTCGCGACAGCCGTCGGTACGACTCCCCAAGCACGGAGTAGCCGCACCAATGAGATCTGAAGGGCGACACAGATGGTTATGCTGATCGCCGTGTCGTTGACCTTGGTGTTATCGGCGTCGCGGTGGAGCTCTTCCGCGAGCGACCAATCTGCGCCCAGTTCTTTTAGGTAGATCTCGCCTTCTTCGAGAGCGGTTTTGAAAGGCGGGTACGCAACGATGAGCTCTCGGCCCATGGCGTGCCACTGGGCACCCTGGCCGGTAAAGACCATGCCAATTCTCGGACGCCGTGATGCACGAATCGGTTTGAATAGCGGCGATTCCAATGCTTTAGTGACCTCATCGATGCCACGAGAAAAAGGCACACGATGGGCCCCAACCCAGGGAAATAAAGTGCGACGTTGCCCAAGAGTGTAGATAACGTTTTCCAGCAGCGACTCCTCGCTGGCAATTTCTTTCTTTGCTTCCAAATAGTCTTTCAAGCTTGAAACTAAGCTTTGGCAACCCTGTTCGCTCCTCGCGCTCAGGACAAGCACCTTTGTCTTATATTTCTGCGACGGCTGCGGCGCCTCGACTTGGGGTAATACAGCGTCTGCGCTCTCCATAATTACATGAGCATTAGTGCCGCCTGCGCCGAAGTTGTTAATGGAGGCTCGCCGGACGCCGTGAGGGCCCAGTGGCCATTGTTCTAGCTTGGTTATCACCTTGAGGTTGGCAGATTCCAGCGGAACTTCCGGATTTGGTTCGCGGAAGTTGACGGACGGCGGGATAGTACCATTCTCCATGGCCAGTACTACCTTTATCATGGCGGCTAGCCCGCTTGTGACTTCTGTGTGGCCGATGTTAGTCTTCACGGAACCTATGCGCAGAGGCTGATTTGTTGGTCTGCCGGCCTGGAAGACTGTAGCAATGGCGCCTGCTTCGATAGGATCTCCAACCTTCGTGCCAGTACCATGAGCTTCGAAATACTGTGTGTCCCGCGGGTCAAGTTTTGCTCGGTCGTAACAGTCGTGCATCAGTGTCACTTGTGCGACCTGGCTTGGCGACGTTATGTTGTCTTTTTTGCCGTCCTGGTTAAGAAGCGTCTCGCGGATGACTGCGCGCACCGGGTCACCTGCAGATAATGCATCCGTTAAACGTTTGATAACTAAAGTAGCGACACCTTCGCCGCGACCGAAACCGTTTGCTCGCGAATCAAAAGCAAATGACTTGCCATCAGCGGACAAAAAGCTGAGTCACGGCAATCAGCAGGGCAAATGCTTGGCCATCCCCAGATCGGCAAGGGGGGCAGCAGAGCAATTGAAAGAGCGACTCACCCTGCAGACCCAAGTCCTACAAAAGTGTCCGGGCTCAGCGTCAAGTTTGAGCCTCCAACGATGGACATGGATGTTTCCTTATTCCGTAGGCTCTGCACAGCTTGGTGTAGTGCTACCGCGCTACTTGAGCAAGCCGTATCAACTGTCATGCTTGCCCCTCGAAGATCAAAGAAGTGAGAGATTCTGTTAGCAATAAAGGCGCCGCCTGTGCCTGTTTCAAGGGACCTAGGCATATTTTGCTCGTCGCGAATGATACCAACTCTGTAGTCGTTCTTCCACAATGATGCGAAGACTGACGTGTCAGATCCAGCGACGTTAGACAAAGGAAGGCCGGCTGCAAACTGTTAACAGCCGCTTCAATGTCGTGAGGCCCATAGATGGCAACAAAACTCACCATTCTCGAGCGCCTCATACACGGACTCGAGCTGAAGACGGAATTGAGGGTCGAGTGCCTGCGCATGAAATTTTGTATTGGCTTCCAGAAGGGAAAGACGTGTGATGGCAAAAGCTTACCGCTGCGAGTTCTGAGGAGAAGTTGAAAAAGGGAGCGTCGAAGTGTGCAACGTCCTCCTGAAGAAAATGGCCACCCTGAATGTGCGTCTGTACGTACCACCACCATTATCAGCAATCCCATCCGGTTCTCACCTTGGTATCGGGCACACGTACAGTATCGAGCTTTTCTGGGTCTGGATGGTAAAAACCTCTCAAGTTGAATCGGGACGAGGGGACCTCTGACCAGGCGTTTCTCCCTTCTACCATCAACCTCCACAGACCCTCAGGGCTGTGCGCATCTCCGGCAAATTTGCAGCTGAGACCAATGATGGCGATGGGCTCGCTGGCCGAGTCCATGCCGGTAACGCCCATCTCTGCGTTGTATCTTGCAGCGCTACGCCCTTTGGCAACCGGCGATGAAACGTGACTTGAAGTGCTCTAAGCACAAACGACAGGTGAAGCAGAAGTAGGGAAAGCTGATTCAAGACGTTATCAGATTGAAGCGAGAGTTTAGATGTCCCGAGTAAGGGAAGCGGATCGTCCTCTTCAGATCCCAAGACCGTCATGATATTCCGATGCACAGGGCCGTACTCTACGCCGCTGTGAGACTCCGGCATGCTGATAATACACGTCGGGAACGTTGAGGGCGAGTGCCGATCGTTTGCGTCGTTTGAGAGAGGAAGAAAAAGTCCGGTACGCGAGACGTGTCGCGTGTGGAAGTGCAAAGTAAGTCCGGTCATCGGGGTTCACCTTTCTCATTCCAGAACATGAAACGTCTATTGTAGTTCACAATATCTAACGCTCCGAGGTGGGGTAGATAAGGGGAGAAGTGGTTGTATAGGTACTCTGTATAGTATTTGTAATGCAGGTATTGACTCAGGGCTCTCTAGGAGATGCATGTCTTTGCAGGCCACGCTAGTTTCCAACTGGGCTCGATCTGCGCCTGTGCATCTTCTGAAGCCTCCGAATGCGAATTCGTGTTGAGGTGTGAGATGAGGCCGTAGAAAGGAGATTGTAGGAGTGGAGGAAGCAGGTAACTGTGTTCCAGAGGCAGCCTAACCGAATAGGGAAGTCTCCACCAAAAGACATCACCGATGGTCCTGTTCAGCAACGATTTGCAGCGTTGACTGCTTCCTACGACTACTTTTATCCTTGATTGGCCATTTGCTGAAAGGTGATAAGAGACATATTGAATGACGGAGAATATTTTCTACGACAGCTTATACTTCAAGCTGTGCCCAAAAGTTATGATCGGGAAAGCGAAGACGCAGCTGAGTATTCCACGCTTCTGTTCTTGACATTGGCCAGACCTATGAGATAGTCTCTGAATTTTTCTTCTTCTCTCTTCCTCCGAAGCCATCGCCGTCTACAGCGCTTCTCTTCGTCTTCCGTCTTACTCTCCTTTTTGCGTCCATCCCCGGCCCCATCCACATCCCCCGTTCCAAATCCCCCATCAAATCTCTAGAAACCCAGAAACGACACAATGCTATCCTCAATCACCCCAAGCGACCGCACTCCAGCTCCCGACCCAACAATCAACCTCCCTCGAATCCTCTGCCTTCACGGCGGCGGCACCAACTCATCCATTTTCCGCGCCCAATGCCGCATCATCCGACGCCACCTCGAACACGCCTTCCGCCTCATCTTCCCCGACGCCCCCTATCTGAGCCGGCCCGGTCCGGACGTCACGTCCGTCTACGCCGACTGGGGCCCTTTCCGCAGCTGGATGAAGCCGCAGCCCGGCGCCGCGAAGGACAACCCCTTCTCCACCCCCGCCCACCGCACCAACGACGTCGTGATGCCGGTGCACGAGAGCGACGCGGCCGAGGTGATTGCCGCGATTGACGCGTCGCTCGCTGATGCGATGGGCGCGGACGACGCGGCTGGTGCGACGGGCGAGTGGGTGGGCGTGCTCGGGTTCAGCCAGGGCGCGAAGCTAGCCGCGAGCCTGCTCTTGCGCGAGCAGAACCGGATGCAGCCCGCAGGTTGGACTAGTGGGAGCTTGAGAGCCGAGAGGTCCGGCCAGGCTCCTATGTTTCGCTTCGCCGTTTTACTGGCGGGAAGGGGGCCACTCGTCGTGCTGGATCCGAATTGCCAGCCATTCTTCGGGAAGGAAGAGGAGGTGGAGGAACCGATTCTACGACTGCCGACTGTGCATGTTCATGGCTTGCAGGACGAGGGGCTGGCTATGCATCGGCGATTGCAGGATCACTGCTGCACGGAGGAGAGCACGATTCTGGTGGAGTGGGATGGGAATCACCGCGTTCCTATCAAAGCTAAGGATGTAGTCGCCGTTGTTGCTGCGTTGACGAGTGCTTACCGGCAGTCGAGAACTGTGTAGGTTCATCGCTTCATAATCCCAGTGCCGCTCAATGTGGAGGTGCTTCGGGCGGTTGCTAAAGCATGGAAATTAGATTTATGAAATTAGATTTGTTCTTTCTTTGCTAAACATGGATGGGCTGGTCCACGCCATATGGCTTAGACGCATGGATCGTGGTATCTGGATTGACTCATATGCCCTGGTAGCTCCCTTTTGAACCCAAATCATACCAGCCATGGGCTCTCATATAAAAGTTGTACGTAAATTTTGTTCATTGGGGTTCCTGGGTCGATGAGTGCCTGGACCCTACAGGTGGATTGAGAAGAGCATCCACGAAAGATGACATCGAACGTTCACTGTCAATTTCATAATACATCAGGCGCGGCGTTTGTGCTTGTACATCCCTCAAACTCTTATATTGTCACTTTATCTACCTCTTTTGCCGCAGATGGGGCGGTTTCATCAAAATCCAATGCGAAAGACTTGAATTTTAAACACCTCCATCCCCCTCATCAGGATAGTAAGGCTAAATCTCAATAAGACTGTGCACGAGCTTCGCAGAAGTTAGTAAAGAACAGCCGTAATGTCTATGCTTAAGGTATTACATATGCTAGAAGAACCAATTTCTCTTAACCATAGAGAGCATTCCTGGGGTGTTTCGTATACCGACCATCCGCGTTGCCGTGGACGCGACTGCAACCTCGCAAGCCCTTTACTTTAGAAGCATAAGACGGGAACACGTAGCAAGCAGCATCCTCAACGAGCGTTACGCTGAGTTCTCGAAATGTTCTCTACCTATCGTTCATACTTCAATTGATAGATCCCCCTCTCCACGTGTAAGATCCTCTCCCTCAGCGCAGTCGGGACTAGCCACGAGAGAACACTTGCTCTACCCGCCTCACCGCCACGCCAGATTTGCCCGCGGCGCCCTGATAGTGTGTCCTTGACAAGATTACGCGCAGTGACATCGACAGCCTCGTTAAGTGGTAACTGCAATTCACCTCTGGACTGTTTCTTGATGATCCCCTCGATGGATTTGTAGTATGAGCTCGGAGGCAAGGAAATCTCGCGATTATCGTTGAGCTTTGTTTCCATCGCGCCGACCATGGCAGTCACGACTCGCACACCCAATGGTGCCAACTCTATTTTGAGCGTTTCTGATATGAAAGTAGTAGCAGCTTTCGAGCTGTTATACAGTCCTATATGCGTAACGTGAGGGAGGGTGTCCCAAGGGGGCTAATAGTAGGAAGAAGGGGTTCACAAGCAACCACACGTACCTTGCCACGCCACTGGAACCGCGCCGGCAATAGACGAGATGTTCAGGATGACGCCCTTGGAGTCAATGAGGAGAGGCGCAAATGACTGGCTTACAGCCAAAGGTCCCCACACGTTGACATCGTAAGCTGCCTTCCCTTCCTCGATCGACGCATGGACGAGCGGCCCGTAGATAGAAACACCGGCATTGTTAACTAGGATGTCGAGTTTGCCCCTAGTTGCGCTGCGCACCTGCGACAGGCACAGCGCGATCGAATCGGCGGAGGTCACATCGAGGGTGAAAAGCTCAATGTCTCTTTCTGCTGCGAGTTTGCCGGCTTTGTGAGTGTCACGTACCGTCGCCAGTACGTGGAAGCCTTTATCACGAAAGGCTTTGGCAAGGGCGAAACCGAGGCCACCGGTACTGCAGCCGGTAACAAGGACGTTCTTCTTTGAACTCGCCATTCTCAAGAAGCAGAGGGATGATATCCGGCAAAAGAGAAAAATCGGTTGAAGGTGGTGGTGAGTTGGGCAGCAGCGAAAAGCAAACGAATCCCGCGCTCAACGCCAAGGGGTTTTGGTACGACTAGTGAAACACCAATAGCAAATGATCACAATGTCGCAAATATTGGGAGTATAATAGATGAATAGTAGAGTGAGTTGACAAAGTACGGCTCAAGGCTCAAAGGAGTTTCGAAAGTCCGGCGGACCGCTCACCCATGTTCGACCAGGGAATCACCTTCAGGATTTCGCCGTCCTTAGTAGGGTTGCTCGCAATGAAGACCACCAGGTCGGAGGCGGGCCGAGGATGCTTCACAGAGTTATAAAAATGTAACCTCAGATGTACGTTTGCAGTAGTCATTGGTCTTTGGCCACGCATAGTTTCAACTATCCCACAAGCTTTCGACTTGCAAGATGACGATTGCTGAGCCACAGAGTGCAAGTGGTGTCTATTCTCACGAAAAGCAGAGCAATGGCGAAGTTATCAATAATCTGTCGCTCGACATCGCGGTGGTGGGAGCCGGCATCATCGGCGTGATGACAGCTCTTGGGTTACTAAATGCTGGCCACAAGGTGATCGTGTACGAGAGAGCGGACGACTACTTTGAAGTCGGCGCCGCAATGGCTTTCACTGGTGTAGCGCGAGAGTGTATGAAACAGCTAAATCCGTCCATACTCGAAGCGCTGCAGCGTGTTGGAGAAGCCAATCGTCATCCGATGAATCGTTATTGGGATGGTTTTAGTCCGACGAGCAAGGAAGCAGCACAGTCGGAGGAATCGCTATTGTTTCAGCAATCGGCACGCGAGTTAGACTATACAGGTTGCCTTCGCTCCATTTACCTCCGGGAGATGGCCAAGTCGCTACCTGAGGGAGTCGTCAAATTTGGAAAGTCGCTGGAGAGCTATTCGGAGGAGGCCGAAAGTGTTCAGCTTCGATTTGCTGATAGCAGCATTGCTCATGCAGATGCAGGTTTGTCTGTGTTCACTCCATCAGCAGCACATTATTAGGTGCCAGTCTTGTGCAAGGAGATGTGAGGCTGAGACTCTTGTATGGACAGTAATCGCCTGCGACGGTATCCACTCAAGAACGCGACGTCTCTTGCTCGGTGAGAACAACCCAGCGTCACGCCCAAGTTTCACTCACAAGGTCGCCTACCGTGCTATCATTCCTATCACAGACTCTATCGCTGCTCTGGGCGATGACAAAGCAAACAACCAGTGCTCGCACATGGGTCCAGATGCCCACGCACTTTCCTTTCCGGTAATGTTTTCAGCCTGCATTCGCTCAAAATTATCATGTCGGAGTGGTGGGGGTTTGAATGCTGCACGACTGAACGCTGACAGCGAATGAATACATAGGTCGCTCAGTGGACGCTGTCAAATGTATTCGTCTTCTTGCACGATCCGAGGCCTTGGCCGGATCCTCACAAGATGACTTTGGAAGTGACCAAATCCGAGATGATTCCATCGTTCAGCAAATGGAGCCCGAGCATGCGTGAATTGGTCGAACAAATGCCCGAGCAGGTGTTCAAGTGGGCGATCTTTGACATGGCAGATCACCCCGCCGACACGTACGCGCGTGGTCGCATTTGCCTCGCTGGCGACGCCGCTCATGCCAGCAGCCCCTTCCACGGCGCCGGTGCCTGCATGGGCGTAGAAGATGCTCTGGTGTTGCTCTCAGTCTTGGATATGGCGTTAACCAGGGCCAGTGGATACAGCAAAGCTGAGGTCGTGGGCGCAGCCCTGCAAGCATACAGTGCGGTTCGCCTGGAGCGCACGCAGTGGCTGGTCCGCAGCTCGCGCGAGATGGGAGAAATCTACGAGTGGAGGTACCCGGCTACAGGAAGCGACCCTGCAAAGATCAAGGCTGAGATGGAGAGCCGTTCGAGGAAGATTTGGGATTTCCATGTTGACCGAATGGTGGCCGAGGCGAAAGCAGAGTGTGAAAGGAGGCTGAAGCTGTTGGGGAAAGGAGATTGCCCCTATTAAGTTAGCTTCCTAGGTACTCCGTAAAGATGGTACGCTGCGCCACAGTGGCTGTCTTCTGCCACTTACCTGCAGTTTTTCAAACCTCATTAGCAGCCTGTACTGCGAGACGCATTTGTGCTTGTGTGACGGCTCCCAAACTGATAAGTGCAATTCGAGACTCTGGTTCAGCACATTTCCAGTCGATCTTATTGATTTTAGCTTCGCAGGCGGACGTTCTGGGGGTCGATGTTTGCCCAGATCGGCCAAATGCCCATGCAACTTATCAGAAGGGAGGCAGACCTCAGGCCCGTAGATGATGCCAGCTTGAATGCCGGAACTGGTGTCTCCGAAGAATTTTGTTTTGAGTCGCCGCCGAATGACGGGTAGACAATGTTCCTGTGCAATACAGTACCGTATTGGCTCTGCTAGATACGAACAATGTAACCGCGATTGGTCAACAGCATGCGCAATGCATGCTGCATTGTGCCACTCATCCACCCAGCCTTGTCGTCAGCTCCAGCAACACTTCCTCATCATCCATGGTCTCCGCAAGAACAACGGGTGACGTCTCTAACGGCGACATGCCAGAATCGACTGCGGTTATACGACAGCATGGAACGTTTGAAGGCCAAGCTGAACGGTCCATCCGATGGACGTCATTCGTGGGGACGACTCTCACTCTCTAAAAGCCCTTCCCGTCACTCGCGTCGGTCAAAGTCTCCAGACTCGAAAGTAGGAAAGGATGAGAATCTTGAGCCCGCTGCCAGCAGTAGCAGCTTAGCGGATCAGCCAGGCGCGGAGCGTGATGCCAAGAAAGATGATAAGACGGCAAAGGAGATCCCTTCTGGAGATCTGAAGGTCGT
Source organism: Bathelium albidoporum (assembly GCA_021031095.1). Taxonomy (NCBI): domain Eukaryota; kingdom Fungi; phylum Ascomycota; class Dothideomycetes; order Trypetheliales; family Trypetheliaceae; genus Bathelium; species Bathelium albidoporum. The sequence goes on along the minus strand of JAGFVP010000026.1, from coordinate 28,208 downwards.
GAAGGACATGTGGGCAATTGCCGATAGTCAGTTACGAAGCGATCCCGACAAACGAGAGATGTTGGAGAGATACGATTACATCCTCGCCAAGCAGCTCGGGAGCGAACTCAAGCCTGTCGGGACTGAGGCTAGACGCGAGCAAGTTCTCCACTTCCTCGACTCGAAGATCAAACATTTAGAGGATCCCGTCATCGAGACTCAGCTCCAACGCTGTAGCAGGAAAGCCAAGCGCTTCTTCAAAGACTCTGTCAGCTGCTTCGTGACGCTGAAAGACATCATTGGCCGGGCGACCTCTCTCTGTCCCCCGGCTGCTGGAGCATGCGCTGGCGCGACGGCTCTTTTGTTGGTAAGTTCGTCAGCAGGAACAGTTATGATTACATTGATTCTCTTCCAGATTTGCCTTCAAGCTGTGGATCAGCGCCAAGTTCTCTTCGAAGGCATCGAATACGTCTCCTCCTCGATCCGTCGGCTTGCGCAATATGAAGACCTTATCTGGAGGAAAGGCGCTGAACGACTCGAAGATGCCGAAAAATCCATGATCGTAGCCTGCTCCAGCATTTATGAGTTCCAAGCCCGAGCTGCCTGTCACCTCCAGAAGAATCCAGTCGAGAGCGCGCTCCGCAATGCCTTCACATGGGACCATTGGGATGACTTGATCCATGCCATGAAAAATGCCGAGAACGACATTCGCATCTGGACGGGAATAATAGAATCACGTCACGTTCAGAACATCTCCGATGCAGTTGTCGGGCTCAGCGGGGAGATGCAGCACGAGTCTTCACGAAAAAGGGAGGAAGAGAGAAGAAACCGGGTCGAAGGCTTTCTCACATACCTTCTAGACAACGGCTGCATCTATGAGGACAGCAAGAACAGGAACAAGAAGCGGGTGGTAGGCACATGCGACTGGTTTACAGACCACGATTTGTTCAAGCAATGGAACACGCCGGCGGACTGCCATGGACCAAATCTGCTATATGCCACAGCAGATCCGGGTTGCGGCAAGTCTGTCCTGTCACGATATCTCATTGACGAAATACTACCTGATGACGGAACAACGGTGTGCTACTTCTTCTTCAAGGATGACTTTGAGCACCAAAAGTCTGCATCCAGGGCTCTGTGCACTCTCCTACATCAACTCTTCCGCTTTGACCCAGAGTGCCTTACCGATGCAATGCTCAATACATTTGGAGCTCTGCAGGATAACTTTGCGCTGTCTTTCACTGACACCTGGAAGATGTTCCTCGATGCTGCAGGTCACCAAAACACTATTTGTGTCCTCGATGCCCTGGACGAATGCCGCGATTCCGACAGGACAAAAATCATTGACTCTGTCACCAATTTCTGCAAAGATCGAATGACCGCACCGACTCAGAGCCGCGGGTGGAGGTTTCTGCTAACCAGCAGACCATATCAATCTGTCAAGAACGATTTTTCTTTGCACATGCATCAGATGTCTAGGATACACCTACAAGGTGACAGCAGTCCAACAGCTGACAAGATCAGCGAAGAGATAAAACTTGTCGTTGACAGCAGAATTGAAGAAATCACCAAGACTTTCGGACTCGAAACAAGCGAGCGCGACCTGATCAGAGAGCAACTGGGTTCTATCCCGAATCGGACTTACCTTTGGATCACCCTCCTGTTCGACGGCCTGTTTGGCAACAGGGCCGTCATCAATAAACAGTACATCTTGGACATGACCAAGAATGCCCCCAAGTCTGTCAACGACGCTTACGAGAAGATCCTGAGCAAGAGCACAGATAAGGAAAAGGCGAAGAGGCTCTTGCACATTGTTATTGGTGCCCGAAGTCCTCTGTCTGTCTCAGAAATTGCGCTGGGTCTTGCATTCAAGGGCCACGACCAGTCCTGCAAAGAAATTGCGAACAGCGTTATGCCCGAAGTCAGATTCCGTGGCGTAATGAAAGACCTTTGCGGTCTTTTTGTTGTGATAGTTGATGAGAAGGTCTACCTCCTTCACCAGACGGCAAGAGAGTTCCTGATCATTCACGACCCGCTACCCAACAAGACAAAGGATGCTGAGAGCCTTATCAAACCAGCAGACTTAGATTACTCTGAATACAACATAATTGTGCAGATATTGACCGTCTTGCTCGCATGCGTTTGGCTGTACAGCTGCCATATCTTCTCTCTCATGCACGGACTCATACCGAGCCAGCTCGTCGACCGGAACTCCATGATCAACGCTTCCGAGAAATGCGTGCATGAGGGACACTCCTCCAAGGGCTCGCTTCCGGACCAGTCAAAGCACGTAGCTGGCTCAACAAACCGCAGAACTCACGACGACTCCTCTCTGGAGCACGGTCAAGATGACGACGTAGAAGCATATGCCTGGAAAAGCTCGATAATGGTGAGCGACTCACATGCGATTCTCGCGGAAATCTGTATCGCGTGCCTACGTCTCCAATTTGTAGAAGATTTTGATGCGTCGGCTCGAGACTTCGCTCCGCTGCTTAGATACTCCACTCTCTACTGGTTGGATCATTACCAAGACTCGGGCAGAGAACATCAAGCAATATTAGCAGAGTTCGTCGCTCCTCTCTTTCTACATTCTGACTTTAAGGAACATTTGGATAAATGGAGTCCTCTCACTTTATACGAATACCCTCCTGACTCCTGGCCTCCGCTATGTCTTGTGGCTGCGTTGGGATTAGTAGCAGTTTTGGAGAGGATACTTCGCGATCAAGGATCTTCCGCAATCGGTCTCAAGGACGAGCTCCTTGCGAGAGACGAGAATTATGGCCGGACACCATTATCATGGGCTGCCCGGTACGAGCATGTGGATGTAGTCAGGTTCCTCCTCAACATACGCAAGGTTGAAGTCAACTCGATTGACAAGCACGGTGACACAGCGCTTGCTCTTGCTTCTCGAGCAGGAGCCAATGCTGCGGTCAAGATGCTGCTCAAAGATGGCAGGGTCAAGGTGAACTCGACAAACATCGACGGTCAGACGCCGCTGTCCCAAGCCGCTTTCCGTGGTTGGGAAACCACAGTTGAGCTACTACTGAAGAGTCGCAAAGCAGAAGTAGACTCGATTTGCAAGACAAATCGAACGGCGTTGTCGTATGCCGCCGAGCATGGTCACCATGGTGTGGTCGAGCTACTTCTGAATACTGGCAAAGCTAGCGTACATTTAACTGACTCGATTTGGGGGGAAACGCCTTTGTTGGCTGCTGCCGAACGCGGGCATGTAGCTGTTGCCGATCTTCTGCTCGACGCGGGGTCCGACATTGACTCAAGGAATGATCACGGTAACACACCATTGGCTCTTGCTGCATATCACAACGCGGAAAGCATGGTCAGACTATTGCTCAAGAGGGGTGCAAAAGTGGACACTGTAAGCAACATGGGTTGGACACCTCTGATTCTTGCAGTGTATAGGAGAAGTACACGGATAGTTGAGCTATTGCTAGACGTTGGTAAAGCAGACATCAATTTCGGGATGGAAGGCGGTCGGACAGCACTATCTTCTGCCATCGATTGGGGCCAGGTTGACATTGCCGACCTTCTTCGCGAGAGGGGGGCGAAACTGGCTTCGGAAATTGATGGGAGCAATACACCGCTGGGTTAGCTACGGAACGGACAGCATTCTGCAGTTGCCCAACTCCGCATCAGCGAGCTCTCTCAATCCAATCAACTAACCAAAGTGAACAATGCACGCTACCAACCCTCCGAATTGCGAGCGCTCAATACCCTCTGGATCGCAAATACTCAAGGCTAGTCGTGGTCAACGCTCAACTTCGCTGGTTCGATGCTAACGTGGCACAGATTGGATGCTGTAGATCGAAGCAATGGTTCGGCCGACGTCGCCATCAACCTCGAGCTCGACCTATACGCATGAAGTCAATTTCGATCCCTCGAAGAGGGCCACGCATGGTGCCGAAGCTTGAGTGCGGAGAACAAGGCGTCTCCGTCAAGCACAAGTACGATAGCTTGGACACGGCGTCTCTGGAGAATGCACCTGGTGTTGTGGTAGAGTACATCTTGCTGCACGACTGCACGACGATCATCATCGCTGTAGGCGCCGCCGTCAACGCCATCCTCCTGCACACCCGCGACACCACGCACGACATCGATTTCTTTACGGCCGACGTGGCTGGCCCGAGAGGCCGAGTCGCAGAACGACACCGTGGTGTAAGGCACAGAATATGAATTCAGCAGAAAGAGAAGGGGTCATCTTTGGCTCGAGCCTGGCCTGAGGCAGCGATCGTGGCGCAGTCCGCGCCAAGACGAAGTAAGAAAACGGCATTTGTAGGATGTATTTGTTGTCTTTCGCCATTCGGAGACTTGTAAAAGCTAAGGAACACACCCCAATCTGTAAGGAATCCACCTTTCTAAGCCTCTTCTGCTGGAATGAAACGCCTGCTTGCAGCATCATAAAACCAATCTTTTGGTACTCTTCATCTTTATCCATTTCATTGAAAGTTTCAGTTTATGTCTGCTTATTTCAGAGCTTATCCTTCGATGAAAGCATGTCTCCCAAAACTTTACCAACGCACCTTGTCGCTTCGTGATGAAGTCGCCAGGCAGATTGGTTTAGAATTTCACGGGTAAAAGCTAGGTAGTTAAAAATTTCTAAGAAGTGGAACACTCGAAAGAATACTGCAAGGTGCTATCTCTGGACTCATATCACTCCGCTTAAAATAATTCTGAGAAGGCACTGTTGTCATTGTTTCCATATCAAAAGCTTGCAATCCCCATTATTCCGAAGGTCGTCAACATGGCTGCTTAGGACGGTCGACCATAAGACATAACACCATATTAAGGCAATTTTGAAGCTGCTTGAAGCAAAATAAATCCTGTTCTTAACATTTTGGCTTGGCTCAGCTGCTCAAGCACCTGTTCAAACAGTTGCCTTACGTAAGCAACTGTCTAAATCACTATTGAAGCACCTGCAGGAGCACCTGTTCGAGCAGCTGTCTTAAGAACCTGTTGAAACATTTGTTTGTGTACCTTTTGCAAAGCTTTTCAGACAGCTGGTCAAAAAGTTGTTCGAATAGGTGCTTCAATAGCTGCTTAAGACAGCTGCTCAAACAGAGGCCAAAATAACTGCGTTCAGCCAACACAACCAAAACAATCACATCTTATCAGCTTTAGTTCACTTTGAGTATCTCCTTAATGCAGCAATAGTAACGGTAATAACTTAGATTTACATATTTAGATAGATTATATGCGGCTTGCTGGTAATTTTGCTTGCGGAATACAAGTGTAAAGTCCGTGAAATCAGCACTAGCTTGGGTTTTGAGACGATCAGTTCTTATGGCACATGACATGGTATTGGCCAAAGTTGAGAGAAGAAGAAGAAGCATGAACTAGTAAGAAGTGGGCTACGAACTGCTTTAAATACATGATTGCCTTTATTAGGCGCTGCTTCCGAACCTCATTTGTTACTTCCGTAACAGCGCACCTTGTCTTAACCTACCTGTGGGTAACTAGCTGAGGTGCCTGGGTAGGATGGTAGGTAAACCTTTCACGGGCGGACGCGACTGAACTACCTGCCTACCTACCTTAGGTCCCGTACCCTTCTCCAGCCTTTCATCACACTTCTTACTCAGTACGATCCCTAGCTGGAATGTAAAGATAGTCATGTCTAGTTGGAATAGTTCAGCACCGGTCATGCTGCGGAAGACAATGATAGCCTGGATAACCAAGGTAACTCCCTACTTTTGCCGTCAAGTTCATTCATTCATCTCCAAGTGATCAGATCAACACCACGAATCTCCGCAAACTGATTGGTCATAGTCCTGGCTTTAGTGCTACGGAGCTCTTCGATATCTAGCAGAAGATCTCTCTCCTTTCGCCCGAGAAGAGAGCAGCCTATGCGGGCACGAGAACCATAACACTTTCCCCTGTGGCATCATTGTATTTCCTAGATTCCCGGATCTTAAGCCCACCTGCTGCGAGCCAAGCATGCCATTACTTTTCAGTCCTCTCTATCGACGCGAGACTTGTCAACACTGTGATATCCAACTCTAGCGCCCGTGGATGAGCCCCTTTGTTTGGGATAACCATCTCGTCTACAAGAATCACTGATTCAGAGCCCATCGCAGCAATAGTGTTCTTGAGCGGTGTCAGGACCTTGTCGTCAGGATAATCGTGAAGGATGTTGCGAATATGATAGGCTCCAGCGCCTAAGCAAGACAGGTCCTGCGCATACGGGCAGGGAAATAAAGAGTGCTCACCTTTCACTGGCTGTCCAGTCCAAAAGTCCAGCTCTGTGTTCTCTATGCCCGGAGTCTGCATCGCGTGGGGCAGGACCACCGGCAACTCCTGAAGAATCACCCTTACCTTTAGATGATGCAGTATTCCGTTCAGTAACGCGCATTGCTGGCCAAGCCCACCCCCAAAATCTACGAGTACCGCCGGATCAGAAGCTGCATTGCGACACAGTCCCTCAAAATCAATCACATCTAGGAATGTCTTCTGCGATTCGTGCAAGACGCTTATCCAGAGCTGAAAGTCAGTAACAAGTTTAGGCTGACCCATAGCCCAGACAAAGGCAGGGACATCGGTTTTATGGGCGAGTTGAAAAGGGCTATGGACCACATCTGCGGGATTGGTATATCCAGTATCGGCAAGGAATTGAGATGTGTGCTGTAGGCACGGCATGAGCGCCTTAAATGAGTCCGCCTGGAAATCAGGAATGCTCAGTAAGCAACATTGTTCGCAGTCCACAAGCCCTCGTCGGCCTTGACTACCATGTCATGGGTAGCAAGAAACCGTAGTAGTCGGCCTTTTCACCGCTTAGTAATGAAGGTCAGAGACATTTTTCTGTCTTTCAAACATAGTCTACCTAGTAGCACATCGCTGGCTTTGGTATTCTTGGCTAACTCCGAGGTCGATACCGGTCCTTTTGCTTTCACTGGTATCTCGAAAATGTTAAGGTCGATTGCGATCTTTGCGACGGTAATGATCTGTGCCTAAAGGATTGCATGCAGTAAATCTTCTCACAGTTTCTAGGAAAACAGACCGAGTAGTTGATACGATAAATCGTGTCGAATTGATCTTCAACTGTTACAAAGAGCTTCTTGCTAGCCTGGTACAGCTGTTTACGCAATATTGGGTCCTGTGGTGGATTTTTCGTCGCAGCCTCGAGCTGCTTCACGAGATCTGAGGATCCAGATAAAGCCATACTGCGGGGTCACCAAAGCCGTGACAACGCTGCACACGAAAGAGGGCGTAGTAAGTCCTCTGACAGCTCCATGCGTGAGCTATTGAGGACGTATCATTATGCTCGAAAGGGCTGTAAATTACGCAGAAGCTTTAGTCGGCAAAAGCATGGCGGCCGTTGCTATACTTGCTTTTATTGGACATCTGCGTCTGCGTGACCCCACAGTAGAAATATCTATTGTTACACGGTCTCGTCGATTACTTACCGCGTCGCTGAACCGGATCAACGTGCAGCGCGTCTTGCGTTTCGATAACGATGAACATGGACAGGTAAGACAGCCCGGTCTCGATACTTGGGCTGGCCCTTCATGGACGTCAATACGTGTCATTCGGCAGCAGTATGTCTTACCGGTATTCAGACTTCATCATACAGCGACAATGGCTATCGAAACTCAGACTCAAGCACAGGCCGCAAGGATTGTCAAGGCTCCGCAGCACGGCAAGGCTCTTCTTGCAAGGACGCAACCTTTCCTTTGAGTTTAAGCGTTTCAGCAACTCCAGCAGGTGCTCCGAAAGGTGCTTCAATAGGTGCTTCAACAGAGACCGGAATAATCGCGCTCAGCCAAAACACCAAAAAATTATATCCTATGCGCTTTCAATAACTTTGACTATTACTTTGATATAGCAATAGTAATTACTTAGACTTATATTCAGATAGATAATGTACAGCTTGCTGATGATTTTGCTTGTGGAATAACGTGTGTAAAATCTGTGAGATCGGCGCGGCTCCCGCTGATTGTCTATATGATTGGTCCCAATCCTACAAAGTACCTAATGGAAGTCTACTATCTAAATTTCTATCCACGACTTCTTTGGCGATATCGGGATGAAGTCTGCTGTCATATCCGCCTGGATATCCGAAGTTTCAGCATCACTTTCTTCCGACTTCGCGACATCTCTTAAACGCCGGCGCTGCTCTGGGGAGGAAGAGGAAGAGGATACAACCCGGTTGAACAGCCCACCACTCAAGACACGCCGGCTGGCTCTCGCGGAAACGGCCTCAAATACTCGACACGGGTCCAAAAACCCCATCCGCAATTCGCGACGGACGCGCGATGAAAAGAATGGGCTTGTGACTCCGCGAGCCCAGCCACCACGGCTTGTGTCTCTCCAGCTTGACCACCCGGCATCCTCATCATATCAAACAGCGCTAGTAACGCGAGATGACGATGTGAACAGCTCTCCAGATCGCCACATCAGCCCCTCTCAATCCCAAACGCAATCATCATCAAATGCCTCCAGATCCGCAAGTCCAATTAAGAAGGTTGCTGCACTGCAAGACATCGGGCACGGTGTTTTCTATCAAACGTTGGATGACAAAGGTCGTAAATTGGGAGCAAAAGTATATGAACTGTTTGATGCGCTGGGAGGGGTCAGTGAAGGAGTTGGCATCTTTCCTGCTGGCATAGCTGGATCGCTGCAGTACTGGAGAATGACCTTGCCACACCAATTGAACCAGGAGGATCCACGAACGGAGGAGGAGCTTGAGGCGGAACTTCGCGCAGTGCTGGAAATCAATCGAAAATCGAAGAGATGTGCAGAAGAGCACGATCACGGGCTGGAGTGGAATAATGCGGTCCATGGAGAGATACTGCGTTTGGCCCTGGCAGATGAGCGCGAAGTCGGGTTTCGCTACATGTGAGTTGCAGGTATTATCAACACGCCTGTCTAATGCTTACAATTCCCAAAGCCCATCAGCCAAAATCGACCAGCGGTATCGGCCAGCACATTCAACGGGCTTTTCGACGTCTTCCAGAATGGTCGATTATGCCATCTACCTCGAACCTGGCAAGTCATCTCTTAATTGGGGCTTTCCGACCCCTCTGAGTAATGCTATTACATCCATTATCACCGAATTTGACCAATCCATTAACCAAACGCCTTACTACTCCCTACGCCACCGCCCACTTGCCGTCAGCATTGGGACGAAAACGGCAATGCGGACGACTGAGGAGGCAAAAGTGCAGTTAGGCATCTGGGTTGCGGCTCAAATGGGCCGCCTTCGGAGTCTTGTTGTAGAGTTATCGCATCGAAATCGTCCGCCCTCGTCAAGCAAGGAAAACCCAACGTCGTCACCGAAAAAGTCAACAAAGAAGGCAAATGCCGAAGACAAAGACAAAGACACAGAGTGCACGTTGAGAATGCTCCAACGTTATGAATCCATTTTAGGTCAAATGGTCTTTCCACTGATATACGTCCAATCCAACAAGTGGGAAGTCTTCTTCGCCGAGCCCTCGAGCTCACCCCTGTCCAATACTCGCATTAATATTTACTCTTCCATTATCCTTGGTGACACATCTTCTATTTTTGGCACCTACCAGCTTCTACGGGGACTTCGTATCATGAAGCAGTGGATTAATACAAAGGTTCGTACATGGTGGAAGAACTTGCTGGGCGTCTAATCTTCTAGCGGACATGTGCAATCCTGGTGTTGGCTATTTTGCTCTAAACAGCAGCTCAAAATCTGCTTGAGTTCGCTGACAGGCTAAACGTTGTCGAGAACTAGTGATGGTGTTGACTTTTTGGATTAATCAGTCGGGAACCATGACTCTTTCTTGACCGAAGCGGAAAGTGTTAGAGACCTATGGGTCGACCTCGCAATAGATGTCACATATATGTCAACAATTATTCACACAGCTGTCACGCAGCGATTTTGAAGACCTACAAATTTCAATTTAGGAGGTAGCTTGTATTGGGATTTTCCAAATTCTAAAAGATTTAAAAGCAGTCATCAACCATTTAGTTGATGGCCGCTTATAAACTGTCCTACTACGACTTCTTAGTCAGATTTCCTTCGCTGGGGGCGCCTGGGCGTGTACTGCTTGTGTAGTTCAGTGAATTTCGGCATTTACATCTGCTTATTTGGAGCTTGTTCTTCAACGAGAGCATACCTATCAAAACTTTGCCAACACAGCTTGTCGAATCCCAATGGGCCTTCAAAACAAGAAGCAGCTATTACACCCACAGATTTCGACTAAATGCAGGCATCAGAAGAACACAATAGTCCGAATCTCGATACTCTCCCGAGTCAGTGCATCAGGCCGTGTCGTCGGATCCAAAAATGCGCTGTGGCCAACGAATCGAGCACGGCTATCAGTCTCCGATTCGTATGTCTTCAAAAGAATAGCCTGCTCAGGCGTAATTTTGGGAAAGTACCACCACTTATGGTTTGGTGAGTGCTGCATGACATAGTTCTCCCCGGTGCGGTCTCGATAGCGAAGATAAAGCTTGAAGAAGTCCTCGCTCGATGAGCTCGTGACGTCGCACATTGCTAGTGGACGTTCTTCGACGACGCTGTGAATCGGCTTCCATACATTGATGAAGGCTACCCTCCGAGAAAGAAGATCTTCAGCTTCGTCCCCAAGAAGCTGCCGCACGCGCAGCGGCCCTGATTCGGCAGTATAATCGCAATGTACGAGCATGACCGGTGCCCGCTGTGACGTGTTGCTCTCCTGCGTGATTTTCTTGGCTTCATTGGCCTTGGTCCGAATGGTGTGGTCGAACACCAGCACCCGCTTAGCCCCAACTTGTTTCTTCAGAAAGTCAACAACCTCGGGATAAAACTCTGCCTTTGTCGCCTCTTCATCCTCCCACTTCTCGAACTCGGTGCCAAAGTCATGCAATGAGAACCCTTCTTTGTCAATTGAAAACTCATTGCATCGATGCCACCCATCATGGATCGTGACTTCATGAGCATCATCCCCAGGCTCATGAATTCCTTGCGCTTTATCCGAGTCATAAAAGTACAGCTCAGTAAGCTTAGGCTCGAGGTTCTTGGTATAGTTTAGCGTTGACTGAACTTGAGAATGGCCGTTGCTCGTACCATTTACCGCTGCCTTTTTTGGCAGCAAAGCTCTTTCAACCGCAGCCTGCGTCTTCTGCCAGCTTGGCAGCTTCTCAACACGCTCTATCAACCACACTTTCAGCTGTGGGTGCTGATCGAGCGGTAGACGCTGTGCTTCATGCAAATGCATCGAAGCTGCGACGGCAATGTCTGCAATAGTTGGCTCGTCACCGCATAGCCATTTCGTCTTGCTAAGTTGGTCGTTGAGGAGCGTGGCTAATTTGTGCCACTGCAGCGATTGTGCTTCAATAACGGCCTGATCGGGCTCCGCGCTGAGTAGTGGTTTGACGAAAAATTCGACGAGGTAGACGTAGCAGCTGGCGAACCAGACTGACGCCTCCCACAAGAGCCAACGGTTGACCTCGGCACGCTTTTGCAGGTCTTTGGGATAGGCAGAGTGCCCACCATCGCGATCAGCTGCATACATCAAAATCGCATTGGACTCTGTGATCGTAGGTCCATTATCTCTGGCCGAGGGGACTGTAGCGTGGGGATTGATTCTAAGATACTCAAGTCCCTTGTGCTCGCCGGCAAAGTAGTCGACGTGGTTATAATGGTACTCCGTTCCAAGCAAGTCGAGACCAGCAAGCACCTTACGGCTGTTGACGGTGCATGGATCGAGATAAACTTCAAGCACCATAGTGATTGATCTCTTTTGCGTGACAACTTACTTTTGTCTGTGTAACGATACGAGGTAGAGAAGGAAGTGTGCGGAGCAGGAAGTGACATGATATAGCAACCACGGACTATATTGAGTTGCAGAGAGATGATCAACTACCTTACCCCACGTTTCCCCGCCACCTAGCCATCGGTCCAAAGAGGTGGCGTTTTCGTGAGGCAATTTGGAATACCTGCACTCGCTAGTGGAAGGCTAGAATGGAGAGATTCGCGCTACATCAAGTCCACGTGCTATTTCTCTCCGTTCAGCTTAACTCCTCAAAGTTGTGATAGGCAAGTTGCGTAGAGCTATCATCACCCCAAAGGAGAGAATGCTCCAGTAAGGCATGGCTTGTTGTTCAGTAGCAAGTAATCAAACCTGATTCAACAGTCCATATCCGAGTGGCTTGCATAGTCCCCTCACCAAGAGCTGAGTTAGAAGCTTTGGATCCTACAAGTGGAAAGGCGTATGTCGAGATGAGATGTGCGGGCAACTGATGGGCGATGCACATCTCATCCTCTCAATACATGCCTCCAAAGCCATTAGGACCACAGTGCTTGAGATTGTGTTGGTTGTGTAAGAGGTGGTGAAGGGTAGGAATGGATAAAGTTGCATAATTCCTCAGTGCTGACGTTCATAAATACCTAGTCTCCTGAGAAGGCAGATACACATGCTTTTCTCTCACGAATTTTATCTATTCAAATTTCGTTATTAGTCCCATTGTGCTGCTATCACCAAATTGGGATGACTGAAGCACGACCATGAAACACACCAAGACATCCATAGCAACCCAGCTAATAGACGATCGTCGTTTCAAGGGCAGGGCCCCATGATATACTTTAATTTCAGCAATTAGATCGACACCTTTTCTAAAGACTCTTCAAAAGGGAATTCTATATCATGGACATGTTCAAATGCATTTGACGCATGGTTCAAGATATACCGGTACTAAGGAGAACATTTCGCCCATGAGGTTTTATTGCCATGCCGTTAGCCTCAACAACATTTCTAGTATCGCCTTCTGATGCTTCTTGCAAAAACCTATGCTATTAACTTGACACTCAATTGACTTATGCAATCCTCCAGACAAAAGTCAATTTTTCACACATTTGAAAGCTTGAGAATATAATTACACAGAGAGAAGCCCGTGCCAGATGCGCCCACATGCCCTCTTATTAATCCCCCTCCCTGCCATCCTCCCTCACGAGCGCTTTTCTCCACGCTCCCTCCCACACTCCTGATTCATTGCTTGCTTCAGCTCCTCTAGTCTCCGCAATGCCTCCTCCTATAGCACCTCGCTCGCTCTGGCCCTCCCCATGAAATCTCCCACTCGCCCGTTTCGAATCCCACACCCCGCTCATCCTCTTCGACCCAGCCTCTTCCTCCATCTCCACGTCTGCCGCCTCAGCCTCGAAGTTGGAGCTGTACACGACTGCAGCAAACGCGTGCAGATCGCGCACGGCGTCCATCGCAGCAAGGTATTCGTTCGCTATGGAAGACGCAGGCGGGTCGAGCGGGGTGGCTAAGTCAGCATCCAGGTCGCCGTCTGGATCCGAATCGGCGTCGCCTGCACCGAGAGCGTGGGCCTGCTTGGTGAAGGTGGCGAGAAGGTTGGCGACTTTAGTCTTGGGGGGTTGGTCTGGGTTGGTGGTGGTGGGAAGTTCGTAGATGCGGGGGCTAGGGCCAGACGCGGAATTGGAGAGGGAGGTGTCGAGGGGGCTGGGAGGGAGCTTGAAAGACTGGGTGGCGATCTTTGAGTCGATGAGAAGAGAGAAGGCGGAGTCGAGCAGGAGGGTGAGGACATGAGTGAAGGTGGGCGAGTCAATGAGGTCGGAGGTTTCGTCGAGCAGACGACGAAGAGGAGGTGAGATTTCGGCGGGTATTGTGGAGATTGGTGGGGCATCGGAAGTTGGAGGAAGAGGAGGGGAGGTAGGTGAAATAATGCCGGATTCTTCGAGGACAATAGATTCCGAGGGGGATGAAGGGAGAAGGTAGGTTAGCCATTTGGTAGACCTGATCTATTAGTACGGAAAGACACGCATGGGAATATGCCGGTTGGATACCTTCTATCCTCTTCGGTGGCACCTTCAATCTTCTTTCGTAGCTCCAAAGTCAATTGAGATAGTTTCTCCATGGTGATTTCCTCCCTTGGATTCAATGGACCAAAAATTTCTTTGACAGCCTCTTGAACCTTCTCCATTATATCCTTACTGCCGCGGTGCAACAGCCACCAGCTGAAAGCCAAATACCGTCTATTAGTTTCAAAGTCGTTTCCATATGCTTGTTCAAAATTGTCATCATCGTGATTCTCTAATTCTATTTGATCATCTCGTCTTGGCGGAGCAGCAAGTGAAACGACGCTCGACAGGTAGTTTCGTCGGCCAAGGAGGTTCAATTGTATGCGAGTAAGAAGGGAAAGTAACGAAAGGCTGTAAATCAGAGTGAACGCTCTTGTAATTGCTAGACACATTTAATATGAGCTTCAGTGGTGATGCGATCGAATACCTACAGCTAATCTTCATCTCGTTCCACAATTGTGCCTTGCTCTTTTTTGCCTTTGGTGCTACAGCTTCCGCTGCAGCCGCCCCATTCTGTGCCATCTGACTGGCATGCACGTAGCTGCCAGTCTGAAAGGTCGTGCTGCCATCTTCATCTGTTACACTCGGCGGTACGGACGGTCCCGACTGTATATCTGAGGATGCTATGTCCGAAGCCCCTAAGCTCTTGGATACGCGCTCGGCTTTTTTCTGTTGGAGCTCTTCGACCGTTCGTTCGACTGGCAACGCACTTAAGACATTCTCTTTCAGTGTAGGAAGTAAAGCCAAAACAGTCAAGGTGCAGTCCTCCTGATTTTGTTCGAAGCGACGGCGCAAGCTAGGCACAGCACATTAGCTGCTTGCACCTGGCCCTGATGATCAGATCCTTTACTTTTCCTTTGCTATGCGATCCTCGCTCATGCGCTGTCGCGCTTCCGATATCTTTCCCAGCACATATTGTCCAGCCAAGTAGCCCACGCCGAGCAGTCCAGCTCCAATCGCGAAATTGGTACGGTTGCGCCTGAACCACCGGCGGGTGGCTTGGAACATGGTGTTCGTCAGGATTTGCAGATTTGGTTGTGGACACAAAACATTATCGCAAGCGAGCGGAATTCCAGACATAGATGAAATCAGCCCAAGGGCGAAGGGTCGCGTGAGGCCATGGTTCCATGTATCCAATGGATCCTCGGTATGATGTGGCTGGGAGCTGGCATAACATCATCCCGCCCCTCCGGCATGACCTCGCTACCAGCACCAAGCGTGAGATGACATGGATTGCAATCTGATAATCACATGCTCCATCTTTGTGATCTCGTGGCATTCATATTACTTTGAGTCCCATTCCAGAAACACTTCCCACTGATATCCCCTCACCTCCCACGTTCCCGGCTCTCATACAGCCATGGAACCCCGCCGACCCCCCGAATACATCCTCGAAGTCCTCTCCGATCCTTTCTCTCTCAAGGACATTATCAAGGCTCTGCTCCATACCATCTTCTTCCACCGATACTTCACCCCGATCCGTCCCATGACCCGCGATCTCCTTGATATCACCCTCCCCACCATCGACGACGTCGACCTCGAAACACTCATTGACCAGCGTGCTACAGCTTTGGTGCGACAGATGGACAGCCAAGCGGGGTACAACTACGGTGGAGGCGCGGGGATGGGATATACAGGGGATGGGGGCACAAGGGGACAGTTAGCTGTGAGATTTTTTGAGAAGAGGAGACGGAAGACTTACTTCAGTTTTGGCAAGGGCGAGGATGACGTGTGCTGGGAGCAGTGGATTCTGAACATTTCGCTGACGAGAGCAAAGGATGAGATGGGTAAGTCGGTGCAAAATGCGTCTTTTCTTGGTTTCTCCTGACCCTTGAACTCGGACGAGGAATAATGACACAAAACATCTGACACTGCAATGATAGCCGCGCACAAAGCACGGAAAGCTATGGAGATGAATCTGGAGAGAAACGCGCAAAAGATTATCAATATCGTAAACCGAGACAAAGATCACATCCCACCGATAACCACAACCGATACGAATCCTTTTCCTTATGATATTATCGTCAATCCCAAGTCAGATGGATGGGGCCAGCGGATTGGTCTATTTTAACGACTCGTTCAGACGCGACAATCGAGCACGATACGAATGAATTCCTTTGTATGCATCTATCACTTTCTTGTTCAGTTAGACGACGATACCCGGCAGGTGCCAAAAGATTTTTCTATATCTCTAATAAAACTTTCTACGTTCGATAATCCCCATTAATCGTCACATACTCATGACTAAAATCACACGTCCAATACACCGCCTCCCCCTTTCCCCCCTCACTCAACCGCACCCATATCTCCACGTCCTCCTGTCCCAAAATCTCCGCCGCGCGCGTCTCATCCACAGCCTCCGGCTCCCCCCGCATCACCACCTTCAATTCCGCGCTCCCATCCCCGGGCACAAAGCTGACGCTCGTTTCCGCCGGCACTACGCTCTCGACGCCCTCCGCGTACCCGATTGCGCACAGCACCCGGCCCCAATTCGCGTCCCGTCCATACAGCGCCGTCTTGACGAGCGGCGAGCGCGCAATCGCCGATGCGACCCGCTTCGCATCCGTATGCGACGCGCCGCCCGTGACGCGCACCGTCACGAACTTGGTGGCGCCCTCGCCGTCGCGGACGACGAGTTTGGCCAGGTCTGTGGCAAACTCAGTCAGGACGGCTTGCATGGCTGCGTACGTGGGATCGGAGGGCGAGGTCCCCGTGATGGATGAAGCGCCGTCGGCGGCAGCGGCGGCACCGTTGGCGAGAAAGGCGACGGTGTCGTTGGTGCTGGTATCGCCGTCGACGGAGATGCTGTTGAAGGAGGCGTCGACGGCGGCGGTGAGGAGCGGGTGCATGGCGGACGGGGCGATGGGGGCGTCGGTGCAGAGAATGCCAAGGAGGGTGGCCATGTTGGGGTGGATCATGCCGGCGCCTTTGGTCATCCCGGCGATGTGGTAGGTTTGGTTGGGTGAGGAGGGGAGGGTGAAGGTGCGCGAGAGGAGCTTCGGGAAGGTGTCCGTGGTGCAGATGGCGCGGGCGGCAGAGAGCCAGGCGGAGTGGGTGGAGGAGAGATTCTGGTGTGCGGACGGTATTTTGTTGATGATTTTGTCGATGGGTAAACTGTCAATGGATCACATTTTAGCAACTCCTTATTGACCAATGTTGAAAAAAATGAAACGCTTACCGTTGACCAATTACTCCTGTGCTCATGACGAGTGTTTGCGAGCCCTTGCTGTCGTCTCGAGCGTCATTGAAACATGAGTCAGTTGCTTCGCCCATCTTTCGAGCATCCTCAATTCCCCCCTTCCCCGTGACAGCATTTGCGCATCCAGCGTTGACAACGATGGCTCTAATACCGTCGCCGTTCCTGCGCTTTAGAGTGTCTCGTGAAACGGTGACTGGTGCTGCTTGGAATTTGTTCTTGGTAAAAACGGCCGCTGCCGAGCATGGCGTTTCGGATGCGATAATTGCTAAATCGTCAAATTTGGTATTTGACGGTTTTACACCAACATGCGCACTACCGGCGAGAAACCCTTTTGGATACGTGCCTGAAGTCGGCACGTACTGACGCTTTGCAGAGGGAACGACTCCATCGCTGAGGGCTGAGTAATGCGTGCGCTGGTCCCAAGATCGAACAATGCCATTGAGAAAGCGCTGGAATGATCGAGCTTGATAGACCATTTTCACTTAGCAGTTTGCATTCAGACGAGCATCAAATAAAACAGGGTTATGCAAAAGGGCAAAATTTATGAAACAACGTATTTTCGTGACGACGAGAAGGGAGTGATACTTTGACAACTTAGGCCACAAAGGTAACCGCAGCGTCAGTTATTGTCTCGGGTTTAACATCTTAGACCAGCATGTTGTGACTCTTATGAGCGGTGAGATCATCCAAGTCAAGATAGACACGCCCTGCCTGCACAAAAGAACCCAAAAGAGTGCATGTCGTCGTAGGTTCTTATCGATAAACCCCTGTCAGGAATCGCCGGCGGCTCTTGCTTTCGTCTTCATACCTGGTGGTCTCGAAGGGATCTACACGTGAAGCTTTCTACAAGTCATCCTGAGGCTGTTGCATAGCACCTGTGTACAGACGTCTCTTTAACCGGAAAAGGGCTTTGCTCGCTTCTGCATAGGTAGCCATCATTCAAAGCAGGACTGGAGAACTACCTGGTCACTAATTACACATTCCATCTTGGTGCTCAGAAAAGATGGATCTAGAAGATCTTCTAAGGGCCTCTGCCGAGATCTGGCGATTTTCCTCCAATAACCTTTCGATTCTCCAAGCATCATCTACCAGGCTCTACAAGAGTTGCATTTTAGAATAGGCTAATTTGACTTTGGTCCAGACGATTTAGCGTAACGACCGCTCGCAGTTGACCAGGCATGTATTTAAATAATGGACCATGACACAATGACCCTGGCAGGCCGAGTTCTCTGCTCTGCTCCTTGCCTTCAAGATGCTGTCACTCATTACATTTGCTCTCACAGCTTGCGCGGCATTGACTATTGCAGCACCACTTCAGGATGCCCCCAGCGGTGTTTCGACCCTTTTGGCCGCAGACGCTTTGCCCAGCAGCTTCACTTGGAGCTCAAGCGGTATTCTTGTAGGCCCCAAGAACGACAGCGAGAACCTTGCTGCCATCAAAGACCCGTCAATTGTGGAGATCAACGGCACCTATCATGTCTTCGCCAGCACAGCGAAGGAGTCGGGCTATAATCTTGTCTACTTCAACTTCACCGACTTCAGTCAAGCGAACGTAGCCAAATTCAACTATCTTGACCAGACTGCGATAGGATTCGGGTACCGTGCTGCCCCGCAGATTTTCTACTTCGAGCCGCAAAGTGTTTGGTATCTGATCTTTCAGAATGGCAACGCCGCATACTCCACCAACGAGAACATCGGCGATCCGGCTGGATGGAGCGCTCCGACCAATTTCTACAACGGCACGCCCAGCATCATCACCCAGAACATCGGCGACGGCTACTGGGTCGACATGTGGGTAATTTGCGACTCCGCCAACTGTCACCTCTTCTCGTCGGACGACAACGGCCATCTCTATCGCTCCCAGACAGCCCTTAGCAGCTTCCCCAGCGGTATGACCCAGCCCGTCATCGCTCTGTCAGACTCCCAGTACGCCCTGTACGAGGCCTCCAACGTATATAACGTTGGTAACGGCCAATACCTTCTGATTGTCGAGGCCATCGGTAGTGATGGAAACCGCTATTTCCGCAGCTGGACTTCGAACAGCCCTAATGGTACGTGGACCGGGCTTGCAGACACTGAAGCCAACCCATTCGCTCGTTCTATCAACGTAGCCTTCACCGGAACCGCGTGGACCAAGAGCATCAGCCATGGAGAGGTAGTGCGAACCAACACCGATCAGACGTTGACTATCAGCCCATGCAATCTACGCTACCTTTACCAGGGCGTAAGTCCCAATGCGACTGAAGATTACAATGCTCTGCCGTGGAGGCTAGGCCTTCTGACACAGACCAATTCAAGTTGTTAGTGCCCAAACCTCAACGCATAGGAGCATCGGGGAATGGCAACAGAAGCATCAGCTAGAGAACCCTCCATGAATCTAAGAACAAAAAAACTTTGGCGCCATGGATATCGATCTTGCTCTTATTCAAAGCCTCCCGCTATGTAGTTTGGAGATAGTGTGATTTTTGTCTTGGCTTCGTAATTTGTTGTGCATCTTTTCGCACCACATTGGTAGAATGATACTACCCACCCGCTAAGAAGATCGACCAGAACCTTGTCAGTGCCCACGCCAGGACGCCCATAGATACCGTACCGGGACCGGGTACTCAATGCAAAGGCCTTGCAGGACCCTGCAGATGCGGGGAAGGCCTGATCCCGACGGGAAAAGGATGGGATGTAAGTCGCTCAACAAGGTCGCAGTCATCTCCTTGCCAGCTGTAGACTAACGAATCCCGTGATGATTGGATATCCCATCTGAATGCCATCTTTGTCTAATTGAATTTCCTGGCTTATCGTAGACGTAGAAGTCTTGTACAGATTGCTTTGTATTTCTGAAAGCCAAGGCGCACCTTGGCATGCTTAGCCCGGAACAGGGGTCGCTCGCAAGATCAAACCTCTCCTAATTCTTCGACTTCAGTCTGAAAAAAACACTTTGGCGCGCCTTGCATGACATGAGAGTTGGCTCCTGTTTTCAAGCAGCGTTCCTCGAGTCGACTGGCAACATGGCGACTGCTGCTGGCTAAATATTACGGATCATCGTGTGTACACGACATTGGAGCTACTATACTTCGCAGGTCTTAAGCATGCAATTAGTGTAGGTGCTAGAGAGAGGAATATCAGGGTCAATTAATACAATGTGGAATCCTGGGGGCTCGCGAGCGAACAAAACCTAAAGCAAGCACCTCATAGCAGGTCCTGGTCGCCCAACTTTCTGTTAACTGAGCGTCTAAACGCGCGGGCGGTGAATTCTGGCTATGAGTTTATTGCATCGCTGGGGATGGAGGCTGTCGAACAAAATGATTTGCTTTTTAATGCGCAGGATCTCCATGCCGAGCTATCATCAAAACCTTTAGGTTCTTCCTCGAATTTTTGTCTCCGAATTTGGGAAGGACCCGTCTCTGGACCACTTTTCCGGTAAGTCTTGCGTGGAAACTGTTATCACTCTGGAATGGTCGCCCAAGACTTGCAAACCATAGAAAAGGTCTATGCTGGTGGGAGATCTAGCCTTTTCCTCCGCCCATGCTCGATACCGCCCACCTTCATCTTCCGCGCCCGCTTCCAACAACCGGAACATGCAATGTGTGCAGCGTATTGCAAAGGAAAGACAAGAACTGCCACTACAGTTTGTCGAATCAGGGTCCGCGCCAGCGTCAAGCAAGGCATCCACAGTTTTGCAATGTCCTCGAAAAATTGCCACTTGCAAAGGCGCTGACTCGAATCGTCCTCCTTTGGTCTCAATGTCGGATTTGCTGATGCTCAGCAGGTATCTTACGATCGATGTCATGCCCGATGATGCAGCCATGTAAAGTGGGGTCGTCACTTGGTATGCTGTGAGATATACGTCAGGTTCTATCCATATATCTGGATAGATCGCTGCTAGGAACAGGCCAAAGTTCCCTCTGCGCGGCATGTTCCGAGTGTCGAAGAGGCGCAATATCAGTTCCATTTCAGCCCGGCCGATATGAAAAGAGGATTCGTCAAGAAGTTTGACTATATTGGGCCATTGGGTTGTTGTAGAGAGAAAAGGATAGTGACGGAATAGAAACTGAAGTTCGGTGTTATTTTGCGGAAACCCGGCGTTGAAGTCTTCGAACAACAGATACGAAAGGTATTTACGAAGAACCATGTTCAACAATTCGGCCCTGGAGAATCGGAAATATGCGACGTTCGCAAATATATTGTGGGTGGAGAGAAGAAACGTTTGCACTGATGAATGTGCGAGACTGATCCTTTGCGTGTCGAGGTCGTAGTTCACCAGGCTTTTACAAATACTTAAGATAATCTCTGGCGGCTGAAGTCTGTTCTCATCATCGATACAAGGTGACTCTTCTTCAATAGCCAATGCCTCACAGAGCTGTTCAAGGGTCAATGGCATAATGCTTAACCACATGAGTGCTTCTTTGACAATAGGCCGATCGTCTGGTTCGCTCTTCGAAATCCGATCAAGGATAGAAGCATAATACTCGTTGAGTCCGTGTGGTGTTTCCTTCAGAGCCGTGCGTACAGCCCTTCCGGTCCTCTGCGCGGCAAGATGATCGCATTGGCATTGCACAAATCGGAAACTTTCACTGAGTCAGCATTGATAATAGAACAGCCTTCACAAACTCACGATCCATCAGATTCTGCTAGTAACCGAGAATGAATCTCAGTTCTGAGCTTCTCATCAAGCGTTGCTACAATCTGAGCCGACCGTGTCCTTGCGCCAATGTACGCAGCAATGTCTTGGCGTTGCCCATTTATATCGAACTCGACTGTTGTGATCTCGCCCCAATACTCCGAATCTGCAATCCCATCAAGGCTTGTTGTAGTCAATAGCAGAAAGACGTTTTTTCCTTTTCTTGCGATATTTGCGAGCAGCTCAAAAATGTCTTTGCCGTGGCGGCTTTCATTCAAGGCGTCCACGCAGAGATACACCTTGGAAAAATATTCACAGCAGACTGACAATAAAGCTGAGCGTTCCGCTATCTTGTCGGGGAACTGCTTGCTCAAGGTTTCTTGATGCTGCTCATACAGATCGGCAGACTTGGAGAATAGTTGGCGCAGCAGAGAGCCCAGAACCGCAGATACATCTTGTGAACCAAGATCATCAAATTTGCAATAGTGCATTGCGGTGATGGTCTTGGTAGATTGCTCTTCCAAAGAATTGAGACTTGCAACAGCGTTGGAAAATAGTACCGATTTTCCAGCGCCAGATTTGCCGCGTAATAGGAGAGTTTTCGCAGGGCCTCGACCTTGTGACCATGCTCGAAAAGGTCCATCAAGGAACCACGCTCCTGTTTCAGGGTGCGTTAGCCTTAGGCATCGAGCATGTCCCTCTGTAGGATCCTCTGGTGCAAGTTTCTCAAAAATTCGGTTTCGGACATCGTTCTTGACTTGTCTATGGCGTATTCGCTGTTCACCTTGGAAAAATCGCACTATGCTTTGAAGATCAGATGAAATTTGGCCAACTCCATCATTCGATATAGCTAGCATAATTAATATTAGGCCAGATTTGACCCTTTCCAGCCTGCCGATCCTTTCATTCAATTGGTCTTTGGAAAACGGCCAAAGCGGAACTTGAACTTTAGCTTTGAATGAACCTCGATTAGGCTGGAGTTTCGTCAGAAGAGCAGTCAGCTCTTCGTGACAGGACATTAAAACAGATTCGTATTCTGGCAAGCGCCAAAGAACCCGGAAGGCATCATTCTGGGACCTGAATTGATTCTGGACTTGAACAAGAATCCCTTGAAGGTAAAGTAGCTCTTTGAATAACGTCGAGATGTCGCTCTTTGCGTTCTTTACCTCCTTTGGATACTTTGAGATGGCCACAATGACCTGGCCAACGGCAATGACAAGGCCGGCAACTGAAAGAGGATCGACCATCCTGTGAGATTTGGGTAGATTCGAACTTTGCTACCGATGTGTTAAAGATGAATGGAGAGAGATCATGATAAAGATTAATTGATATCGCCAAGCTTGCTCCGCCCGAGCTGAAGATACATACTGCGCCTGATGCTGGTGCCTGTTCGATTGAGCCTAACCAGGCCGATCACATTTCCTAACAGAGTTGAGGCGCAGTCATTCGTCAGGCAAAATCAAGGATCCTCCAGATGATCTCGACATCATATGTACGGTGCTTGTCAGCCACGCCTTTGTATGTTCCTCGATGATTTACAGTACGTTTTCTGATAAATACGGTCTCATGGGAAGAAAGTGAGATGGTAATCCTACGTGCATGGTCTACCTAACGTTGGCGAGAACAGTGGTGGCAGGAGTGAAACAAACATTGTATATAGAGCCATTTATGATCATAGAAACCGGACAGAATATACAAGTGTCGTGGATAACTGTAGAACTAGGAGAATCTCTTGGGCAAGTTTGGAACAGGTGTCGGTGGTAAGCTAAAAAACTGGAAGCTGTGGCATCACTGGAAAATCCGACCTCGGCTATCAACTGCACGCGTCCGCACGCGTCCTCTGGTGTTACAAGGTAAGGAAGCAGTTCTCCAGCCAGAAGGACAGCTCCATGATCTCGCACAGCTAGATGGCTAAGCGCAGACGAGGTGATGATGAACCTGGAAGCAACACGAGTACACCCAAAAAACCTCGAACCTCAACTCCTGAAGTGGAAGCGGAAGATGGTGTAGCTGTAGCCGCTGCTGCAACAACAACACCATCCGGTCGCAAACGTGGTAGGCCGCCTGGGTCGGCGTCAAAAGCAACGCCAAAGTCTGCTCTAAAGGTCAATGGACGAGCGACCTCACCTTCCACGAGGACTCCAAAGTCTGAGCGTCGTGTGCTATTCTCGAGACCAGCGGAGTCGAACCACGACACTACCCCTCAGAATAAGACAACTCACACGAAATCGCCATTGAAAGCTGCGGATCGCTCAGCTCATAAGAAGAGCGCTAGGAGACTACTTCAGCAAACAGTCTCCGACGATATCAGCGACGAAGATGATTTGGCCCAGGAGGAGCTTTTGGCAAGGCAGATTCGAGGCGAAGATGAAGAAGAGGATGACGTTGAAGCAGAGGACGAGGCAAACGAAGCTCTTGAGGTTCTGAAGGAACTGGGTCAAGATCAGGACATTGCTCCAGATACGCCGTCGAAACGTGGTCGTGGCAGGCCAAAGGGTTCGCGGAAAAAGCGGTCTCCTACACCTCCATTGAATTTACCTCCCCACGAGCAATATTTTTTCCAGAACAGGCCAGGAGGCACCAAGACATCGAGCAATACGCTTTCGAGCGCTCTGTTGTTGGATCATGAAGAATATTTCGCTCAGCTACGAGACTACACGGATCCGCATGAGGCAGATATACAATTTCTCCACGACCTCCACACACGCTCTTTTCCTCAATTGGGTTTTGAGCTTGCCGAGGGATTTAGTCTCTGCCTCTACGGTTGGGGCTCAAAACGTGCCCTCGCACTCGATTTTGCCAGATATCTCCAGCAGAACCCTTCAACACCTACGTCCCCATCTCCCAAAATAATCGTAGTCAACGGCTACAACTCGTCACTCACCCTCCGCGACATCCTTCACACTATCGCCACCAATGTCCCCTCTCTCAAAAATACCAAGCTCCCTGCTCATCCCCCCGCTCTTCTCTCCCTGCTTCTAACCCACCTATCTCCCCCAAACCCTTCCCCCTCCCCTCCACTCACTCTCTTGATCAACTCCGTCGACGCACCGCCCCTTCGGCGCCCCACTGTTCATGCCGCTCTTGCATCCCTCGCTGCGACTCGCTGCATATCTCTCATCCTCACGGCGGACACGCCGACCTTTCCGCTGTTGTGGGACCACGCCACGCTAAGCGCGCTTCGACTCGTGCACCATGATGTGACAACATGGGCGCCGTTTACAGCCGAGTTGGACGTCGTGGGTGAGGTGCAAACTCTGTTGGGAAGAGGTGGAAGGAGAGGGTTAGGCGGGAGGGCGGGAGTGGGGTTTGTGCTGAAGAGTCTGACGGAGAATGCGAGAGGGTTGTTCCGCGTTTTGGTAAAGGAGCAGTTGGCTGCCGAAGGCGGCGTGGTCTCGGTTCTTGGGGAGGGGGGTCAGGAGGGAGATGGAGAAGAGGCTGGAAGGGCTTTTGAGGGGATGATTGGAGGCCCGGATGGCGACGCGTTCGGGTCATCGGCTGCACTAACCTTGGGTTTGACTAGGAAGAGGAGGAGAGACGCGAGTGAAATGGATGGTGGGATTCAAGGGGGTGTGGAGTATCGGGTGCTCTATCATAAAGCAGTGGAGGATTTTATCTGTTCGAGCGAGCATGCGTTCAGAACGCTGCTCAAAGAGTTTTATGACCATCAAATGGTGGAGAGTCGAAAGGACGGCATGGGTACAGAGATGCTGTATGTGCCATTCCGAAGAGAGGAGTTGGAGGGATTACTGGAGGAGATTACAGCTTGAAAGAAATGATACCCAGTTTCCGGCCTGATCCAAGAATAGCTTCCGAACGATGTTGTACTTGAGCGATATTTTCATGCTAATTAGATACAAAATGCTTTTGTGCAATATGCTCTATCGGTATATGTACAATCGAAGATGCCCTTACTATATACTGACTTTCATGCAACGATCAGAATGTTCATATTACCATCCTCGCTTGGCCAACTTCTCTCCATCCTCTATCTTGTCACAGTTGATCCCAACCATAGCTTCTCCTAACCCAGTGCTGACTTCTGCTATGACTTTCGGGTTCCGGTAGTGAGTCACGGCCTGGACGATAGCTCTTGCCCGTTTCGCAGCATCTCCACTCTTGAAGATGCCACTACCCACAAACACACCATCACATCCCAACTGCATCATTAGCGCCGCGTCCGCTGGCGTTGCAACACCACCTGCAGCAAAGTTCACCACAGGCAACCTCTTCAGCTCCGCCGTCTGCCGCAGCAGCTCATACGGAGCGCCAATCTCCCTTGCCATCGCTCTCAGCTCCATCTCGCCCGCGCTTCCCGCCTTTCCAGCATCTCCCTTGGCTACTCCGACCCCCCCCTCCATCGCCCCTTGATTCAGCAGCCCCGCCGCCCGCGCAATCTGCTCGCCCACCGTACGCGAGTGCCTCACCGCCTCCACCACGTCGCCCGTGCCCGCCTCGCCCTTGGTGCGAATCATAGCCGCGCCCTCAGCGATGCGGCGCAGCGCCTCACCCAGATCGCGACAGCCGCAGACGAAGGGCACGCGGAAGCCGTGCTTGGAGACGTGGTGCGTGGCGTCCGCGGGCGTCAGCACCTCCGACTCGTCGATGTAGTCGACGCCCAGCGCCTCGAGCACCTGGCACTCGACGAAGTGGCCGATGCGCGCCTTCGCCATGACGGGGATGGTCACGGCGGCCATGATGCCTTGGATCAGCGAGGGGTCGGACATGCGGGCGACGCCGCCCTGGGCGCGGATGTCGGCGGGCACGCGCTCGAGGGCCATGACGGCGACGGCGCCGGCTTCTTCGGCGATACGGGCCTGGAGGCGGTTGGGGTGGTTAGCGAAGTTGGTCAATTGGGGAAGGTGGTCTCGTGGCATTGTGGGTAGGGTACCCAGGCGTAGTTCGGGAGGATGTGAGGATTGGCAAGATTGGAGAGAAGAAAGAGGTGCTAGAGTACCTGCTCAGCATTGACAACGTCCATGATGACGCCGCCCTTGAGCATACGAGCGAGACCGGCTTTGACGGCGAAATTGGGGGCTTCATCGCCATTTGAGGTGTGCCCGTTTGTGGTGGTGGTGGGGAGCTCGGCTGCCATGATTTAAACAATTGCTGGGAAGGTTCGAGGATATGTATTATGTAGGGAAAAGATTTGACAGCAAGCACCAATGTTTATGTCTGGAAGGAAATTGAAGAATGAGTAAGACGGACCTGGAGGCGAGCATTATGAGTCAAAGAAAAGATGAAATCGGGATGGCGGGGGCAGAAAAGAATTGAATTTCATCCCGCATTCGGGCCCTGTCAGAATCTGCAGGGCGTGACGCAGGCCCTCACTGGCCTTGCATCATAGCTACCGGCCAGCTACCGTACCCTAACCAATGCGATAGCATCTTATACCAGTTCCAAACGGAAGCTCAACCTGGTCATCATCTCTCAACCATGCTCCTCTTCCGTCCTACCCTCCCAGTTCTCACTGCGACATCTTTCTTGACCACCACCTTCCTGCTCACCTCCTCCCTTTCTCCTCTACGACCCCGCCCTCTTCTCCTCGACTCCACATCCACACCTGTCGGCCGCAGCGACTCGCTTTTTGTGCAACATCAATCCAATTCGCAATCCCCAGTGCTGCAAAGACGGGACGGCCAGAACGTACTCAACGCGCGCAGTATTCGCCAGATAACCACCGGGAGCATCGCTGGTACTTGCCCCTCCACCCCATCACCTCTTCCCTTCCCACTATCCCGAATTCCTATTCCCCAATACTGACTGGACTTAAAATTCCTTCACACACTAAAGTTTCGCAGGTCTCCTCACCGGCCTCACCGTCGCCCTCTTCTCCAAGCCCCTTGCCGTCCTACTCGGTCTGCTTGTCGCGGGCGTCCAATACGGCGAGTCGCGCGGGTGGCACATCATTCCTTACTCGCGGTTACAGCGGTGGTTCGGAGGTATAGATGTGCGACAGGCAATGAGCCAGGATCCGGCGCTAAAGCTGAGCTTTGGGGTCACATTTGCGTTGGCGGGATTTGCTAGTTTCTAGAAGGGAGAGAGGAAGATCGATGGAGAGACGTCAAGGACGAGGAGAACGCGGGGTTGAAGGTACGAATAAGGAGAAACGAGGAGCTTCGGAGTTGGGGAATGCGGGAGACAACGATTTGTCTGCTGGGCAGAATGTTTTTCTCTGCTGGCGGGGGAATCGCTTTGTAGAATTGACGGATTGACGATGTCGAAATGAATCTTTTGTTCATCCGGCAATAGAGCCTAAGCGGCCGATAGAATTAGGGAACCCCCCCAATTGAATTGATTGAGATTGATCTCCCGCCTTTTTTTTGGGGGGGGGGGGGGGGGGGGGGAAGAACTGTATGAACCCAGTTGAGCAGCGCCAATTCTGGCGAGGGGTCCCACAACCAAATTACGAGCTCTTACGCGGGCCGAATTTACGATAGGATAAGCTTTCGCTGGCTATTTCTCTCAAATATAGCGAGTCATGACGTCTAAAAAAGGCATCGAGGGACATTACGTAATAGTTCGATCAGGGGGTTGCCCCGAACTAAGATAATTAAAACAGCGCCACCCCACTTTTCCACCTCAACTCCCGGCCCGCTACCCTCTACCCCTCCCTCCTCCACTCC
>JAGFVP010000269.1:0-41405 GCA_021031095.1 Bathelium albidoporum | reverse complement strand
GAAGACAGGTGAGGAGTTGATGGAGGAGGATGGGATGGATGGGATGGATGGCGTAGAGAGTGTGGATCGAGAGATGGGGAGTGGTGATTGACTGCTGCAGTGGCGTGCGGGTTGGCGAGATGGACGAGCGCGTGGGCGGTGATGGCATGGCCGGAGCCACCGACGCTTGATGCGTGTTGGTGGGTGGCGGATGGTGAATCGGCGGGGCGGAAGTTCATGGCGGTGTGGAGGGCGTGGAGACCAGGTTGCTGCACTTCTGCAGCAGCGGCTTGGGCAGGGTGTTCGTAGATGTTGGCTTGCATGTCTTGTAGGAAGGCGTCGAGGGTGGTGAGGTCATTTTTCGTACGAGCGTTGGCCATATGCGGAATCGGCTGAGGCAGGGAGTACTGATGTTGGGTTGATACACCACCACCTCCACCGCTGATAGGACCATCACCCCCAAAGGCAGAGGACATCATGTTGCCACCGTGGGTATGAAAAGAGTCGACAGAGCCGCCACTGTACCCGGAGCTACCAGAGAGATAGGGTGCAATGCTAGAAAGTGCAGCAAGGCGGCCGCCAATGTCATTGTATGAGGTGCTCATGCGATGGCGTTTGACGTCGCCAAAGAAGTCGTTAACTTCTTCGAAGCCCCGCTTTCGAAGGTTGGCATCCGTGCCAGAGTCAAAAGTTTGAGCGCCATTGGAGTTGACGGCATAGTAGACCTGGCCGTAGGCAGAGGTGGCTGGGTTGTGGTGACCGCCGTTATAGAAAGACGGGTTGCCACTATGCGGATGATTGAAATTTGCGCCAGGGCCGCCCATATTGTAATCCGACGCTCCGGCGTAACTGGCATTGGCAGCAAGGCTTTGGAGACCTGGTTCGAGATGATGAATAACATGCTAAATTTTTTTGCGCTCGTGTCAACTCACCTCGATTGCCATGTTGAGGTTGGAAAGCCGGCCCAGCCCCGTTCATTCGTTGGCTGGGTTCTGGCGAGCGGATCAAGACCGAGTCGTCAGCATGCGTCTTGACATGCTTCTTCAAGTCTTGTGGTCGCTTGAAAGCCTTTTGGCAAAAGTCACATTTATGGGGCTTCAGCGGAACATGAACGCGGATATGCGAGGTGATGTGGTCGCGCTTGACCGTGGTGGTTCGACACGTGCCCCATTGGCATGTCAGGCATAGATTGTTAGTCGACTTGCGCCCAATATGCCTTTCGCAGACATGATCCTGGATGTCAGGTTAGGATTGATGTGATGGTAGGAATGGTTTGCTGGGAAACATCATCCATTATATGATAACGTTGAAGGACATTGCAGTAGGAATCAGATTTGCTAGATGTGGCCTCCTCTACTTACATATAATTGCTCTGGATTCGAGCACCTGTCGCCGCATCCATTCCATTGACAAGTCAAAGAATCGACCGCAGAATTGCTTGTTGGCACAGTCTGTTGCTGCGAGACCTGTGCCTGAATAGGCTGAGCCTGCTGCTGCTGCTGGCTGCCGTTCGTTGCTGTCGCCGCAGCGACGTTGTTCTCTGCGACTGCCGCCGTCATGCTATTCCCGCTATTGGCGCCTTGTCCCGACAGATTCCTGATTCGTCTTGGCGCCGTTTCTCTGGGACCGGCGTCACTGGACCCCCGGAGACTGCTCGCTCGCTCGAAACTTCCCAACAAATCCTGCGTGGGATGCTTGGTAAAAAGCAGAGGTTGATTTCGCTGGGCTGACGCGACAACGGGCGGAGACGATGGAGGTTATAGCAAGAAAGCCAAGCCCTGAGGCCACCTCCGGGCGATTTCCGCGTTTGCCAAGACGCCGAGCTCTTGGCGTTTGGGCGGAGCTGCCTGGAACGACTGGGCGAGGCTTGGGATGGGGTAAAAGGGGGAGTATTACCGCCCAGAGATGGCCACGCAGCCTTGTACTTCTCGCTCCTACCGTCCTTTCTGAGCCTGGTCATCCGGGCCTCGTGTGATCGCATGGCTCTGACTGGGCGGAAGGCACATCCATCTGCGGCGGAGGGGATTACTAGCGGCTTGGCATTTCTTGGCGTTGGGCAACCTCACTCCGCAGTCCGCTGGCCCCAATTGTCAGCTTACCCGCGCCAGGAATTGTGGACAGCTATCAGATCATGTCTGCAAACTGCTCTCCACGTCTCGTCGTCATCATCACACCATGTCAAGTATCGAAGGATACCACATCGCGGACTCGAGACGCAGGTGTGACACCGAGATCTAGTAAGCTTCATACGTCTTGGCATCTGCTGCGGCAGTACTTGGCGGGCCTTCTTCCACTGCCCTGGCATTCTGCGCTCTCGGCATTGCTTGGCTACCTAGCTATAGCATACCTGAACGTCACGCTGCTCAGATACCTTGCATGAGGGTGTCATCTCTGTTCTTGGCCGCTCAATTGAGTAATACGACGTTTGAATAGAGATTAGCTGGACAGCATCTCACCTTTGAGCGGACCAGAGACAAAGGAATAGCTTCAGTCGGCAAGGCTATGGAGAAACCATTGCAATTCCCGGGGCTACAACGAGCGGTCCACTAGCATACCAGACAGGCAGTATCTTATAGATCTGAAAGGGATCCGGCAAAACCAATCGCTATCTGGGCCTTTACTTCTGCCTCTAGAAACAGTGTAAAAGAAGAATTTGCGCTTCGACGAAGACGCATACCTAATCAGGCTAGCATTCCAAGGAGATCTAGTATCGTTTGCAGGTGACTCTTTCCTCTAATCTATCCACTCACGTCTTCATATTCCGCATGCATGTCTGTCCTACATAAAAGCGTGTAGCAAACGATGCTTCTATATGACCAGTCGAAGGGAAAAGCCTTCGACCCTCTTCTAACCTGACTCCCTTTCCCTCTTTCACCACAGCCGGTTCACCACTCTTAGCAGGCCTTGATAACGGCTCTTCTGGTCATCCACCCAGCAACTCCTCACCTGCGCCAATATCTCGTACTAATCCCTACCAATTCCCTCAAACTCTTCGCTCGACCATCTCGAGCCCCCTCAAACTCGGATACCGCCGACTGAAATCCCGCTCCCAATCTTCCCCCTCCGCTCCATCCCTTCTCTCTCCCTCCCGCTGCAATCCTGGGCTTCGCGCCGTTGCACCGCCCGTCGCCGTCCGCGGCACAGCGGATCGTTGCTGCTGCTGCGTTTCGGGCAAGGTGCCGGTGCCAGTACGCAGCGCTAATGGCTTGGGTGAGGGTTTAGGAGGTGCGACAGCAGCCGCGGCCGGGGGTGCGGACGCGGGTGGACGAGCGAGCGGGGCTGGATGCGGTTTGGTAGGCTGCGGGGGCCGCGAGGCGGTAGATCGCAGGGGAAGGTTCTGTTGGCTTGGAGTCGCCGCCGCGGAATTAGAAGAGGCGTTTCCCGCGTAGCCCGGATTGCTAGCCTGACGGACGGCCTGTTGTGGCTGTGATCTTTCCTGCTGCTGCTGCTGCTGCGATGATGGCACATCGCGCGTGAAGCGGCCGTATCCCTCGGCCGTCCGGCTTCCCGGCCGCGCCTCAGCGTCCACAAGCAGGTGCCGGACGCGGTTCTGGATGCTGCTCGCCTTGGCGCTGCCGCTGCCGGTCCTGCCCGCAGCCGCGCTTTTCCTTCCTCCCCCGCCGCCGCCTTCTGCCATGCGCTGGCGGTACTCCGCCGCGGCAGCCTCCACCCGGCGCTCCTCCTGCTCGAGCAGGCGCTTCTCCAGCTCGCGGCGGACTTCCGGGGAGAGATCTTCGGTCTCGTCGATGACGAGCTCGGTGTCGTCGTCGAAGTCGTCGCGGATGCTGCCGGTCGCTTCGGAGCTGGCGATGGGCGTCAGCTCGCGCTTGGCGCCAAGGTGGATGGCGGTGGTGGGGTCGTCCTGGGCGTCCGGCGTCCGGGGGCCGGAGGAGCCGGAGGCGGTGCCCTCGAAGCGGCGGAAGGCGTCGCCGAATTTGCCGGCAAGGTTGTTCTTGGTTTTGGAGAGGGAGATGGAAGGCAGGCTGGAGCGTTTGACGTGTTTGGTGCCGCTGCTGACGCGCCGGTGATGCCGCTTTTTCGAGGAATCCTCGGATTCCATGCTGCGTAGGAAATCCATGTCCGAAGCAATCTGTCGATCATCGGCTTCGGAAGCGGAGTCGAAGTCGGCGGCAGTAGTTGTGACGGGTCTGGGTAGATCGAGAGAGGTTCCCCGAGACGAACCGCGACGATGGGGGTGCCTCTCCTTGTTGCGAAGGAAATCGAGATTCGACTCAACATAAGTGCCCGAAAGACGGTGGCGTGAATTGGTAGATTTTGACCGGTTGATGCCTTCATCAAATCTATCATTCAATTTCGACAGTTCAGCGGCTGCTGGTCGCGGGCCTTCTAACGAGGGCCGAGAGGAGATAGGAGATTTCGGCAGGCTCAGAATGTTTCTAGTATCAGTATGAGAGCGAGAGCGATGTAGATCTGTAAAAGCAGGTCGCTGTGGGGTGTTGTTTGGTTTGAGAGGTGCAGGTGGAGTAGCGGCGTTTTCTACTGGTCTGGGCTGGCTTCTAGCCCTCATGTCACCAGAAGATTGCTGGGGCACGCGCCAGATTGGACGCCTGCTGGCTTCCAGAGGCTTTGGCTGGGACGGCGGAGATGGGGATGTCATCGTGCCAGTCGACGTGTAAGAAGGACGTTGTAGAGTAGGTTGCGAGGTCGCCGGCGGTGAGGTGATCTGCGATATTTTTGCATCTTGTGTCCGGTCTTTTCGCAGAGAAGCTGACCGCGAGATCGCAGTAGTGCTCGATACGCGTGGCTGGATTTCAACTTTTGCGGTAGGCGGCTGCACAAAGGCCTGGTCAGCTAGCGCATCGGTGACCCGTTTATTTAGAGACTCTTGTGCCGGATCAGCTGGTGCGCTCGATGGTTCGAAATTGAATTTGCCGCCTTTATCATGCAGAAGTGAGAATTCATCCAAAGATGGAAACCGATTTGAGAGTTCATCCACAGCGGCAGCTCTGATTGGCTGAGATGGGTTGTCAAGCGCGGCGAAAGGGTCATTTGAAGTTCCACGGGCAGGGGAAGGACTCGGTTTTGCATCGCGTGACTGCTGCTGCGAAGGGGGTGGTAGCCTTCCACGCCTTCCGGGGGTGACCTCGGGAATCGATTGTTGAACTCGGACGGGTTCTGCTTTCTGAAGTCCAATCGACGGAGGAGGTGATGATATATTCGGACTCGGTGTGGGTAGTTCTTGATTTCTCCGTACTTCTGATTGCGTGCGACGCGCATAGATCTGGGTACGCTCAGCATATGAAGTCTCAACTGTGAAGCAAGACATACATCTTTGATGGGAACATCGGCGCCACGCATAGCGCAGACCTCGACCACAACCTGGTAGATATTTGGTCGTACTTGAGGATTCTCCCGAAGCATCGAGGCTGTGTCCAAAGCATTAGCAACACCTCGGATTTGCATGTAGGCTGTCCGCACCTATCAATTTCTTGATCCGGTCCGAAAAGACCGGATAGCTGGGATATTTGAAGCTGGCATTTAAGATTGCCATTTGACCCACGTCTTCGAAAGGTGTTGTATAATAGCACAATTTGTACAGAAGTACCCCCAAAGCCCAAATATCACTTTTCTCGTCGATAGGCTGTTTTCGATAGACATCGATCATTTCCGGGCTTCGGTATTGCATGGTGGTATGCCGTTGAACATCGTCTTCAATGAGTCGACCCTCTTGCGCGGTGCTCGCTGCAGGCCTTGGCTGTGCAGCAGAGCCAAAGTCACATACTTTGTATGTTCTTGAAGAGCCAGCCTTTGCGATCAAAACATTTTCCACTTTCAGATCCCTGTGTAACAGCGGAGGCTTTAGATAGTGCATCGAAGCCACTCCTTCGGCCACGTCGGAGAATATTTTGAGAATCTCGGGCTCCGTGAGACGGTTCTGTAATCGGGTATTCATAAAATCAATCAAGCCTCCTCCATCGCAGAACTCCATGAGCAAAAAAACCTCGTACCCTCCTCCCTTGAGCTGGGAAGCGTGGGAGTCGATATACGTGACAATATGCCGATGACCCTTAAGTTTCTTCATAGTTTCGACCTCCGTCCTCATGTTTGCTAGAGTCTCCTTGTCCGGTACTGCGACCCTTTTTAATACCGCCGTCTCTGTCTTTCCTCCTGCGGTAGGTACTTTGACGACGTAGACATGGGCGAACCCACCCTCCGATAGGTATTTCTCAATGACGACTCTATGCTGGCCAACGTGGACTTTCGTTCCGGGGGCAAAAGTGCCGGGTGGCGCATTGTGGGCTCTGACTGGTGGTGCATAGGACCCAGCAGCTTGAGGTGCTGGGGCCGATGCGGCCGTGGAAGGATGGAATTGAGCGGCCATTGTCCAAAATTACGGGAGAGTCTCTGAAATGGGATTTGAAGGGATTGAACGGTTATATCATTGCGTGGATACAAGGAGAGGCGGAGCTTTGGGACAAGGGGAGGTGTTGGGAGTAGAGATGTGGGATAGTGGCTTGGAGTTTTGGGTTGCAGGTAAACGTGATACTCGAATCAGATGCGGCTTGGGTCCGTGAAGCAGAAGACCGATGACGTTGCTGATGGACTGTTTTGAATCAAGACTGATGCATTTAGAGGATGAGCAGAAGTATATAGGAGAATTGGAGTCTGGGTTCTCAAAGGAGATACGTTTGGATTATCTGCTGGGTATTCTATAGAGCTGAGCTATGCGCACTCGGCGCTGTATATTGCTTCTGAAACGCTGCGCATTGCCATCCACAGCCAGCTCTCATGAAATAAATAGATGGTTTCCTGCAAGCCCTAAGCATGCGAGTTATACCTATTATCCTGGTGGCACTCGATTGGTCCACGCAGGGTCTCGATATCCAAACACCTCAAAAACACCATTGCTTGGCTAGTAACCAAGGACATTGCCAATGCGAAGCTAGTAGGAGACGAGTGGGAAACAAAAGCGTGGACGGGAGAGAAGCGCAGTACAAGTAAATTCTAGCCAGACCCCGTGAGGGGGTGCCTTTCCTTGATGCCAGGTTTCTTGGTGCTGCGGAGGGTCCTGGTGGTGGAAGCTGAGGAGCGTCGAGGCCAGGTGATCGCCATCATCCATGCCAGGGCGCTGCAGTGCCAGCGAACACAAGCACCACCACCTGCTCCTCCAGCAACCGCCACACCCATCTGCACCCACCTCAACCCTCCGTCCCCTGGCTCACCTTGCCTATTCCCAGCCAAGTTCTGTGTTTTCCTCGTCTGGACGCCTGCTTACAAACATAGCACAATTGCTTCTTCGGATCGACTTACGTAGCCCGCGCGCCGGACCATCTCACATCTGCCCCAGACCACAAACCTCCTATTAGGACAACCCACCCAGCCAGTCGGGCCTTGCAAAGTCCATCACCGCAGCCAGCTTCCTTCACCCTCAGCATCTGAATTCTGCCACACGCCGTCATTCTTTTGCGTAACGACTACCGCGTGAAAACAAATTTGGCGGCAACATTTCAGCCGCGCGCCAGCACGGGTCCGCTGCATGTCAACGTGACAAATCTCAAGCGTTACCCATCCTTCACGAATTCACGACGACCAACGGATAGCATACATCTTGTCCTTTTCGCAAAGTAGCCCCTGGTTTTCCATCATGGTTTCCCGCAGCCGTCGCGAACGGCGCATGTCCCGCCTTTCCGACTCCGAATCTTCAGCTTCCACCTCCCCCGAACGGGGTCAAGACGATGACAACGACTCGTTTATGCTCCACCCCAACGACTCTCAATCATCGCTCGGAGGTTCTATTTCTCGAGACGTATCCCCAGACTCGGTCCGTGATTTTGGTGAGAGGTGTCGAAGATCGCCGATATGCCGCCTCCCTGCCGAACTTCTCATTGCCATCTTTACGCGCCTCTCCACAACTCCGAAAGACTTAAAATCGTGCATGCTGGTTTCTAAAGATTGGGCGAGAAATGCAGTTGGGCTGCTATGGTTGCGCCCGCAGACAGACAACTGGCAAGGTCTACATAGTGTTACCAGATCCGTTCGCGCTGTAGAAAGTTATTTTGCCTATCATGATTTGGTCAAACGGCTGAATCTGTCTGCTCTGGGCAGTCAAGTCAGCGATGGTACTGTCTTGCCTCTGGCCGAGTGCAAAAGAATCGAGCGCTTGACCTTGACCAACTGCTCCAAGATCACCGATCTGAGTTTGGCACCCCTACTTGACGGCAACCGAAACCTTCTGGCTCTGGACGTTACCGGACTGGAGCAGATTACCGACAAGACGATGGCCAAAGTGGCACAGCATTGCCCGAGACTCCAGGGACTGAACATTACAAACTGCAGAAAGATTACGGACGAGTCCTTAGTAAAAGTGGCAAGGAGCTGCAAACATGTTAAGAGATTGAAATTCAACGGATGCTCACAGATCACCGATCGTTCCGTCATGGCCTTTGCAGATCACTGTCATTCTATTCTCGAGATTGACCTTCACGGCTGCAGCTCTCTCGAGAACATGTCAGTCACTGCTCTAATTGACGGTGGCCGCCAACTGCGTGAACTGCGCCTCCAGCACTGCAGCGGCATTACCGACAAAGCTTTCCTCAAGCTCCCTACAGATGCGACCTATGAAAGCCTACGCATCCTTGACCTTACCGACTGTGGCGAGCTCCAAGATCCCGGCGTCGAAAAAATCATCAATGCCGCTCCCAGGCTTCGGAATCTGGTCCTTGCTAAATGCAGAGAAATTACTGATCGGGCCGTCATGGCTATCACTAAACTGGGTAAAAATCTGCATTACATCCACCTTGGTCATTGCGCTCGAATCACCGACGCTGGTGTCGCCCAACTTGTCAAACTCTGCAATCGGATTCGCTATATTGATCTTGCATGCTGCCAAAACCTTACTGACAATTCTGTCCAGCAGCTGGCGACCTTGCCAAAGCTCAAGAGAATCGGGCTGGTCAAGTGCGGTAGCATCACTGATCGCAGCATCCTGGCATTGGCGAAGCCGAAACAGTCCGGCCAGGGCGGACCGTTGGCGCCAAGCTCGCTGGAAAGAGTGCACTTGAGCTATTGCACACTCCTTAGCCTAGACGGAATCCACGCTCTTCTCAACAACTGCCCACGCCTCACTCATCTTAGTCTCACGGGCGTGCAAGCCTTTCTCCGTGAAGACTTGATTCTTTTCTGCCGAGAGGCTCCTCCAGGTAAGCTTATCCCTAGCCTAAGCTCATACAAGAATTTTTTTTTGCTTTAGAAAACAGTATGCTCATTAATTTGGATTGCAGAATTTAATGACCACCAGCGCGACGTCTTCTGCGTCTTCTCTGGCCCCGGCGTCGGTCGTTTGCGTAACTATCTCAACGCCGAAGCCAACCACTCATCCGCCTCTTACGACGGGGAAACCACCATGTTCGACGATGGGGCTGAGGACGGACCCGACCCTCCGATCGGCGGGGGCGTCATGCTAGCAGATGGTGCCGCAGATCATCATCCCCACCATGATCACCCTTTCGGGCATCATGGTATTGCGGTTGCCGGTGGGCTTGCTCCGGCACATCCTCCAGATCCGACGCAAGGACAGGGAGGCGTGAATGTGAATGGGTTAATGGGGGCGATGGGAGCGGCGGCGATTGACGAGGACATTGAGGAGTTTGGAGAGGGAAGTGAGATTATGGCTGGAGATTAGATGATGATGGTCCGGATGTCTTCCACTTGAACGAGCGGTCTTATGGTTTGAGATGCGCAGTGGATGGAGAATGAAGTCAATGACGATGCCACTGAAAATGAGAGCGCGAGCATGGATGGCCACAGGACAAGAGTATGGGGGCATTTCCTTGAGTCTGGCTGGTGTCGGCGTTGACGAGAACGACTGGCCGGATATATACTATTCAGATCCGAGTCTTTCGATGATTCGTGATCCACTTGCCTTCTTTGTTTCCCTCATAAATACCCACAGTGCGAAGCGATGCTAAACAGTTGTTACGGATTGAGCCTGCAATGCTAAATCTGTATCGAAAGGACAGGGTCCAAGTCCAAGTGGAAGCGTGATTGTGTGATGTTTGTTGTACAAGCAGATGACTATGGTTTGTTTGCTCTATTAAATGTCTGTAGAATGTCTGTAAAACATCAAAGGTATTACTTGACTACATTCTGACATGTACATAGTTGGCCCGTCAACAAAGGTAAGGACTATCTCGGCTTCGCAAGTGTCGCACCTATCCTTCCTATTTCCTATCTCTCATATCTCACCCTCTCTTCGTCTAAAGCACAACGTACAAATCGTCTGACCCTTCACCCCTCCAAACGTAAAGCTTGGGTACTTCACCTTTCCCCAATATCCCAACTCCCCACCCTCAAACCATCCCCGGAGCTCCTCCTCCGTCCAATTACAACTCGTCACCAGTGCAAACCCACCTTTCCGCACCAACGCCTGCACCTGCTGCCTATACCCCTCACACCCAGATCTCCCCTCTCCATCCCGATCTTCGCTCAAGCTTACTGCGTCAAACGTCCCCTTATCCAGCACCAGATCGAATCCATTCCCAATCCATCCCCCACCGTCCTCTTCCTCTCCCCCATCTACCTCCTCTCCCTCTCCCTCTCCAGCCTCCTCTGCCGCCGGCCTCTCTCCACGCACCACGTCCCACACCCGAAACTGGATCTCTCCCCTCTCCTCAGCCTCAGCAACCCGCCGCGCCAGCGCGACCGCCTTGGCGCTATAATCGACCCCGACCTTCTCGCCGCGCCATCCCTCCTCCGCAAGCGCAAGCAGCAGATGGCCGTTCCCAGTACCGAGGTCGAGAACACGCGCCGTTGCGGGATCTAGTAAAGCTGGGGCTAGCGTTCCAGCAATGGCGGTGGCGGACGAGCGGGTCGGCGTCGTGGTGGTGGTGACGGCTGCAGTCGTGGAGGATGGCGATGGGGAAGGCGAGGTGAGGGAGCGGAGGTAGGAGAGGATTTTGGGCTCGGCGTTCGAGTCGGCGAACCAGATGGTGCCGGGGTCGGCATGGTTGATCGCGTGGTTGGCGAGCTCGGTGGTGTAGGCAGCGTCCCAGCTGGAGAGGGGAAAGGGGATGGATAAGTATAAGGAGAGTAGGAGGAGGAGGCGGACGCACTATTCTTTGGTGCCTAGCTCGCTGGGCTTGAGGTGAGGTCTCATTGGGGTAGACATGGTGGGCTGGAGGAGCGTTTTGTGGTGCTGTACTACATGATTATGCCATGGGTTCCTTGAATCATCACCTCGAATGCATTTCCAGGCACATGAAAGCAATGAGATATGCTGCGATAGTGTACGCTTTTAGAATCGCTTCGCAATTCTAAGAGGAAAGCCAAGGAAAGTTAAATATTATCAAAATGGCGAACCAATCGGAAACGGGTTTCGCTTATTCTACTGATACACGGCAGAACTTCGGCTGTAAGGAAGCTCCTTAATTGGAAAAAAAGCTGTGCCCAAGGTTTGCGCTTTATTCATTACGACGAGATCATATGTACGCCCGCCTTACGTCCCTTGAGACGGTATGCATGCGATGTCATATTCGATTGAGCCGTCAGGCTCGTTTGAGCCAAAGCCGATGCCACTTTCGAAAGACTACGACAGCTTCACAGACCTTCAGATCAGAAGGAGGAGGAGAAGCACCAAAGAGCTTCATCCGTTACACTGGCGGCAGCAAACGCCTCAAAAAGAAGATATATGGCCGTGTGGGTGATGAAAGAGTTGAAGAGTCTGCTAAATTGCGAATCGATTCCTTGGGCAAACCATCTGAAGTCATCGTTATGCGTGATACGGACAGCGAGGAAGCTCCCAAAAAGCTGGCTTGGCGATCGGTGATGCTTAAGGATGAGTCTCGTAAGGCACGGTTGTCTCAAGAGAAAATTGTGGAAATGTTGGAGTCAGAAGGAGACGCCCCAAGTCAAGGACAAATAAATACGAACATCGACAGTCTGCGTGAGACTATGGGCGGAGGTCCAAAAACTCCAATATCGGTGTCCAAGTCCGAGTACGACGACGTCTACGATATCTTATATAAGGGTTACACGGTCGAACAACTTGAGGCTTACCTACAATCGGCTGCATCTGCAAAAGAAGTTCCTTTAAGGAATTCGTACCAGAAATCCATCTTTCTGTCGAAATCAATTTGGAAACCAGGGGAGTCTCCTTCGACTGTGAGACTTCCTATCGAAGAAGATTCAGAAATCGAGCTTTATGAGCAAAGATCGCCCAAAGGTGCACTTGTGAAAAAATTGATGCGAGACCATTGGCGGGTCCATGTCCATGATACTGAGAACGTGATTGGGGAACTCGAAATAAAGATCCGACCTTGGCAGCTGGCATTGTTGCGTCTTGGGGGTGAGTGATTAGCGGTCACATAACGAGGATGCTTAACTAATGCCACCTAGAACCGTCCTATCTTGAGCAAATCCGAGATCGCAGAAAAGCAAGATTTGAAGCCATATCAGACAGGGATTCGGCCATTATTAGGATCACGACCGACTTGCGTACTGCCCGAAATACCGTGCGCGATTTTGCCGACCTCTTGTCAAGTATCCATAGCAAGAGAATCACTCTACATTCTTTCAAAACGTGGATATCGGACCCCTCTGAGAATGACAAACGCTCTCCATTTTTCAATCAAAGATATCTGAAGGTGATTGAGAATTACACTGGAACCAGCATTCAATATGCGGGACGTGGAACTGTGAGTATCAGCGGTTGTCCCGAAACGTACGGCATAGCTTATGAGTGAAGATTATTCTCAACGGTATCAAGCAGACCGACATAGAGGATGCGCAGCGAATGCTTATTCCTCTGTTACATCATCATAAAAGAATCTCATCGAATACGATTTTGGACCAGGGGAAAGATACATTGGTTCGAAGCTTTGTGCCTTACAGCGGACGGCCGTTCTTTCAAGAGACTGCGCTACTCAGCAGATGGACAAAGCCTTTGTCACGATTCACGCCTGAAACCCCAAAAGCAAATGACCAGACTGGAAGCGTGTCCGAACAAAATACGACTTCTATGGAAAAACTAATTCCCAAGCTTTTAAAGGACCTTTCACGAGAACCACCAGAAGCAACGGCGCAACTTGGTCAATTTTGGGATCCAACGCCCGAAAAGAAGATTTCTGCTAAGGTCGGGCATGCTCTTTATCCTCACGTCCCTGAAAAGAAGACGTTCTTGAAATATCGTCCAAATAGCGATACGGTAGTAAAGAGTAGCCATTTAAACCGCGTCGTCTTCTCACCTGACTCTTCTGGATTCCTTCCTTTTTTGAGACATTTGAACCCCCCAGACAAGGGCTGGCTCACCTCGCTCAAGGTAACACTTACACCGTCTCCGTTTACACGTGAAGGAAGTGGTGCGGCTATGAAATACCCCGAAGTGTCTCTCTATTTCAAAGTGCGTCCAGATTCACTGGATTTTGCAGGCATCTTTGCAACCCTAGAGCAGTCACGTACGCATGTATTACAACCTTCAAAGACCACGGATGTCCAACTTGAAACCAAGTGGCTTATGAAAGGATCGAAAACCCTTATGGAAAATTCAGCGTTACGCAAATTTTGTTCGGAGCTTCAACGCAGTTACAACCAGGGAGATTCGAAGCTACGTGCTCCTCTCTCGATAATTTTGCCTATCCCGCGGCCCGTCGTAGAGCCATCAGTAATGAGGAAGACTCGCAAGGGGAAAGTCAAGACAAATTGGAAGCCAGTTCGGGTCGAGTATATGTTTGCCACATTAGAACAGCATCAAACGCTCATGTTTGAGTTTGGGGAGCACAAGCTTGAATACACCAGCGTTGAAGCGGGTCGCATTGGTGGAAGCTACAACCAATTGGAACTCAAAATGCGTACACCTACTCCAAGCAGCTGGCAATCCAAGCTGCACGATTCGAACGGCGACTTGACTGAATCGCCGGACCAGGTCAAAGACAGTTCCAATCAACTTGTTCGTCGATCTGACTCTAGCCTGGAAGTCGACGGAGCCAACAGCTTGTTAGGCGAGGAACACACTAGCGAGTCTGAGGTCCAGGAGTCTGAGGTCGAAGAAACTATATCAGAGGAAACATCTGAGCAAGACCAACCCATAGGGGAAGAAGACGGAAAGGCTGAAGAAGGTGACGCTGGGCGCGAAAAAGACACCGCTAACGCCAGTTCTCTCGATCCCCTGCAACCTCAGAAGGAATCTTTCATCAAGTCTGTATTTCAACTTGTGGAGACTGCTTCCAATCCTCAGCCGTCAATCTATAATCAGCCCACGGGCTGGTTTCCGGGCGCGAAAGAGTACTTCACACCTATCCAGAAGTACGATCCAGGCACCAACCAAAACGAATACGATGATGATGCCGAACCAGATATCTCACTCGCGGAAAAGACCACTACGGACGTGACAAATGAGAGGATCAATGAAGGGTTGCAGCTACGAGAACGAGAGGAGAAGAAGCGACGGCAAGGGCCGACTTTTCAAGATCTTTTAGAAGAAGCTATAAAAGATGGTGAAAATTCGAAGGTGCCTGACGCGGAAGTCAATACAGTAGAAGCAAAAAGTACCGAGAAGACTGGTCCTGAGAAAGTGGAAAGATAACAACGTTATCTGAGCTCCAATCTCGATGTGTTTGACATAGTGTAATATTGTATATATATTTTGTACTTTAGTAGCATGAAGCGTAAACAAATTTCTACTTTGATGTCTTCGTGTAGCTCCACGGCGACAATTCACAAAAGGCTATGCTTGCTTTTCAGTCCCACGTATCCAACATGACATAGAGAGAGCGTATTCATCATAGATGACTGTGGATTACAATCTCAGCACCCCCAAAAACGGTTGCCCTTGATTTGATAGCATTTCGTAATCGTTCACATGGAATCTTGGTGTCCTCCCGTATGATTGTCTTATTCTTGGGCGTGCTTCGTAAAAGGTAACTGGAGATAGTTACGGATGGAAGTTCAGCCGCCAGGGACTCGGCGAATGTTGCTTCCGACAGCACCCTATTAATCAGTTCGGTAGCCGACCACCGCCTTGTGAAATGATGATTAGCAATCCTCCCGTATGCATCTCACCAATCAGACACTGGATATTTCTAGCTATCTGTTCCTTGTCGGGATCGCGGAGCCTCACAGCATGTGTTGTTATCAAAGCTGAACCATTGAATGCTTGCGTTCGGTGCGAGCCAACAAAGTGGAGAACAAGCCACTCGATAGTCAGGGCGCTCTCCCTGCAGGTGAAGTCGGCGATGCAGCCTTATCGACCTTTCTTCGTAGAACCAGCTAGTAGGTATATATAAAAGGTCGAGCTACGGCCTTGGAAGTTTTTTCATACTCAAGTCTCCTTGCTTCCTTTCTTCAATTCCTCAGCCTTTCCATAACAAGCACAGTACCATCTCAAAGAGCCTTTCTAGATTCTTTCAGCCAAAATGCAAGCATCCACATCTGCCTACCTGGAGGCCGTCAAGACTCGGCGTTCCATTTATGCTCTCAACAAGAATTCTCCCATTTCCGATGCCCGCATTGAACAAATTTTCCATGAAATCATGTTAGCATCACCCAGCGCCTTCAACTCTCAGACCACTCGCGCAGTGCTGTTGCTCAATGAGGAGCACGAGAAATTCTGGACCACCGTCGCTAAGATCGGAGAAAACTCCGGTTGGCCGGAAGAGATGTTGTCGAGGCAAAGGGGAAGGTGGGAGATGTTCAGAAAGTCCAAGGGTTCAGTAAGTCGTCAATAGCCCGATTTCGCGCTGGAGCTGACGATATGGCAGATT
This sequence comes from Bathelium albidoporum, assembly GCA_021031095.1. Lineage (NCBI taxonomy): Eukaryota > Fungi > Ascomycota > Dothideomycetes > Trypetheliales > Trypetheliaceae > Bathelium > Bathelium albidoporum. The sequence continues at coordinate 25,710 of JAGFVP010000269.1, read as the reverse complement.
CTCCTTTTCGAGAGCGGCGAATCAATCGAGAAGAACAAGAAAAACTATCCTGCGACCGCTAAGCTCTTCCCAGAATGGTCCCAGCATACTCATGTAAATTATTCTGATCCACATCAATTGGGAACGTCTCTAACGCACTTTACAGGGCATTCACGCCGTGACGTTGTGGACGGCGCTCGAAGCAGAAGGCCTTGGGGCTAATCTGCAGCACAACCAGATGATCTCAGGGGTAGATGAAGAGACTAAGAAGATATGGGATTTACCGGAAGACTGGATCCAGTATGCGCAGCTTGTCTTTGGTGGCTTGGAGAGCAAGGAGCTGCCACCTCCCAAGGACAAGCTGCCACTTGAAGAGACTACGAGAACTTTTGGTAAGAACTAGCGCGGCTGAGGTGCATCCGCCTTCGAGTTTCCGTGGGCGTCTGTTGCTAAGGGAGCTTCCGTCCCGCACTTGGAACGAGGTTCGTTTGGACAACAGTGCCAAGCTTTTCCCCCTTGATAGCGTGCTCGTTGCTTGATTTAGGTCAGAATAGCGAGAAATAAAGTACATTCGTTACAAACAGTTTCAATTTTAATTACAAGTTGTTCATCTTTTACAGCATTTCTGAAGAGCTTTGTATCACGTGGAATCGCGTCAACCCCACTTGCGCGCACATCACCCCCCCATATCTCGCTTTTCCATTTCAGGGCAACAAGAATTGCACTGATTCGTCTTAACTCCTCGTCTATTGCATGATCTTAGTTTCCGAGAGAATCTTGCATTTAAGGAAACCTCATCCGTTCTCCTCATGCGCCTCACAGACCGCATCGAAACCGTTTTCGACGACGACTCAGATCAAGCTCTTGACCCAGAAGACATCTTCGACGACGCCCTTGGCTCAATCTTTACCGACGATGTGAAGGACCAGCACGGGCACCCCAGCGCAATGATACTCTATAAGTCGGCGAAATATGGGGTGGTGAAGTTAAAGGTGGCGGATCCGAATGCAACTGGAGACTGGAAATTATTCGCACACTATCTATGGAATGCGGGATTGAAGATGGCCGTACTGGTCAGCCAAGAGGATGATTGGCAGACAAATCAGGGCAACAAGGGATGGCAATGGAATGTTAGCGGAGAAACAGTGTTAGAGCTTGGCTGTGGTATGAATTGAAGTTGCAACTAATGCAAGAGGCGGACTAATCAACACCTCTCCTCAGGCGCTGGATTACCAGGCATGATGTCTGTTCTTGCTGGTGCTCAAGAGGTATGCGTGTGAAGCCTGCAATCAAGCGATTCTCAGAGCCCCTGTGTTCTGCGCTTGACCCAGGTGCTCGTCACCTCGGTGTCTTCTGCGAGTCTACGCAGCAGGAGACCTCTGCTGTGATCGGACGACTGGATACTACTGCCATCTTAAGCAATTGTGGGCCTATCTAAGAAGTCTTACCGATACTTCAGGCGCCACCACTGATAAATCGCATGCAACTCATCCACCGACGTTTCAATAACTCACCGTGTTCCCCATTTACAGGTTAAACTTTCCGACCACCCCTCCGCCAGCGCTGCACACCTCGATCACAACTTGAACGCCAACATTCCACCTCCCTCCCGTCGCCGCATCTCCTACTCCACCCACACCTGGGGCGATTTCTACACTTCCCCGCGCTCCCGCTTTCCGGCCCATCAAGCCTCTAACCTCTCCATTGACCACCCCCGTCGCTACACCCGCGTCTTAGCCGCCGACACATACTGGCGCCTCGGTCATCACGCGAACCTCGCGCGCTCGATGCTGCACTTCCTTGCTTTAAAGGAGCGAGCGCGCGTGCTGATGACCGCTGGGTTTCACACGGGCCGAAAGGTATTGGCATCGTGGTTCGAGACCGCAGCGAGTGAGGGGTTGGAAGTGGAGGAGGTGTGGGAGGAGGATGGAGATGGTCGCATGAGAAAATGGCAGGTGGGAAGGGAGGAGGGATATGGGGACGAAAAAAGATGGATGGTGGTTGCGGTGATGAAGAGACGCCAGCGATGAGACTAGTGTGGAAGAAGGATCAGGAATAGGGGCAGGTCAAGTGGAGAATAAGTGGTTAGGGCTTTGAAATCGACAGCAACAGGCCCAAGTAAGTGAGTACTTGAGCAAGGTGAAACATTTGCAGTTCTAATTGATGGCAGTAAAGGCATGAGGACCGCCAGAGAAGCGAATCCAAAGGAGAGTGACCATAAAAACAGAAAATACGATGAAGTACTTTACTTATTTTAAAAAGTATCGGAATGCCGCGTGAGCGATACGACATGTATGCACGAGGCCAGGCTCAATATAACATTTTCAACTATACGACTACTTACCATCTTTCTCCAAATTACGAGCATTTACTGTTCAAAATTGCCTACTGAGAGGACAGATCAGGCATCCATTCATCCATCAACTGGTTAAGCCGACTTCATCGAACTACCTGCCTGCCTACGCTCCCCTCCAAACCCTGGTTCACTGTCCTCGCATCGTCTGCTCCGAGTTGAAAGAGAGATCTGCTTGAAGCGAAGTCCACTGGGAAAACTATATCATGGATTATCGAGGCTAAAGCCAAGAATCTATAGCCGGCATGCAGGGGAGAAATCAGTTTATCTGAAGTGATGAGAAGAAATGAAGTCGAATTAAGTCCCTGTACTCTGGCGATCGCACTTATGCCGAAATTTGCAAGGCACGCCAAGAAAGCTTCCTAAACTCCGACTTGTCGTGTACCTGAAGTTCGCGCTCGCGTCCAAGCTTTGTGACAGCTGTCAGGTCGTAATGAAATTACGTCACCTCAAAAGGCAAAATCTGTACCAGCTCAACAGTGGAGCTTCGCCCTTCCCGGGCCGAAGGAACATGAACCGTTACCTGTGCTGTATCTGGAGCACTGGTTCATGTATGCTGGCCCTGTATCTGCATCGAAATGCAAACGAATTTTCCGTGAGTGACCAGGGAAAGCTTTGGACAAAATCCGGCAATATCCAAAGGCTTCATTCAGCAGCGGCTACTTTAATAGGGCAATGGGCAAAATCACTGTCTACCTTGAGAGTGTCGCCCGCTGCATGTTGGCAAGCATCTAAGCAGTGGTTTGCCCCCTCAAGGTACGAGGAAGATGAAATGTCAGGCGCATTCCAGATGCTTGCTACCCGGTTTTCGCTTGTCTGCAGTGAAGAAAACTTATAAATGAAACATGGAATAAAGATGACCGCTAAATCCAAATCCGAGATCTGCATGGTTCATTACAAAGACAACCTGATAAATACACGGAAGGGGGGTGTCCCATACGTGCATTTACACCCTCTCAAAGTCTACCCAGTCTTGATTTGAAGAGCTATTTCCCTTAGCATCGATAATGATCTGTCGATCCCGAATGCCAAGAAAAATAAATTATCCTAGTCAAAGAAGGAGGCCAAAGTTCGCCGCGCCGTTGATCTAGCCGGTATCGTAAAAAGTGAGGACAAAATTTCTGAGTGGGCACGCTGGAAGCAGTAATTTATCGCTTGCGTAAGTCAGAGGACCCAGATGTAGCGAACGGCTTTGGCTGGCGTGGCTGCGGCCGCGTCAGATTTGGGGAGCCAGGCACATCCCACGGCCCCTGCTACCCCTGCATTTGCCCCACCATCTCTCTCTCATCCTCTTTACCTACCAGGTAGCTTGAGGCCACGACGCTGTATACCGCTGCTACGGCCGCTTTATGGCCCATCGGCGTCGCTCTATTTGCTGGTATCAACGAGATCGCATCAGGCTTGGGTCACTGGGCGATCGTCCTATCTGGCCGTGTCTGTGGTGAAGGTCCATGGTCTTGCAAAGGCGCCTATCCGATGAAACACACATCGTGCCAACACGTTCTCTCATCACTTTCGCCAGCCAACGCTCCCCTTGAAGCTTGTTACGCGGCGGGAGATGGCAATGCAGACCACGCGTTAGCCAGGGTCACTTAGGGTGAGGGTGGCGGCATCATCGTGCTGCCCTAGATGCAAAGAACACGCATGTGCCATGCCCGGCCTGCTCTCTTCCGTTGCGAAGATCAGGACGGCCCCCCGGAGAGCCTGAAACTTGCAGACGGAGACGGCGTTGGTACTCGCGTTTAACCGACCCTGGTCACTTGTTCTTTACTTGTCGTGGCCATAACGCAGCGCAATCTACGTCAAGAGCTGCGCTCCTGACACCAATTACTTTTTCGGCCACCTGCCACTTCCTTTGCTTTATAGTTATTTGGACATATCTCCGTCACTCCTTTCGCATTTGTCTTCTCTGTTGTCGTTCACTGTCTTGCATTTACCACTATCTTCTTTTGCATTCCTGAACACTAATTCATAGCAATGGCTGCCACCACCACCAACACCATAGGCACCTATGTCCCATACCGATTCCGCTACACACCAAAGCCCATGACCGACTTCTTTACCCATGACACGGACATTGATCGTAGCAAATGCCGAAGGACCGTTCCCATGAGAGTGCTCTGTTTGGGGCTGGGCCGCACGGGCACAGCATGTGAGATACCGCGAGCGGGAGAAGTCGATGAGCGCTAACAACTTGGAAGCTCTTCGAACGGCCCTCAAGCGCCTTGGATATGCCGATTGCTACCACATGATGTCGGCCAGCGTCGAAAACCCACCTGATTGTCTGATGTGGATGGATGCGCTCACGGCCAAGTACGATGGCGTCGGAACATTCGGGCGGGAACAATGGGATCAGCTACTGGGACACTGTCAAGTTGGTATTCTTTGACCCGGGTCCAGTATCGAAAATGTTTACGTTGACCATAGGCAGTCTGCGATTGGCCGGCCATCGCATTTTGCAAAGAGCTGATTGAGGCGTACCCTGACGCCAAAATCATCATGACAACCCGCGATGTTGACTCGTGGCATGCGTATGTTCAAACCCCAAATATGCGCACTTTCGCGATTTCGGGCTGACTGATAGCCTGCAGTTCAACAATGAAGACAGTCAATTGGCGCGCAACAGAACCAGAACTGAAGACGGTCGCCAAGTGGGGCGACTGGGGAGCGGGTCTCTACCAGCCCATGCTTCACAAGTTCTGGACCAACTTCTTCCGAGGCGATTTTGAAAAGCATGGCAAGGAAGTTTTCAAGCAGCACTACGCCGATGTACAAGCTATGGTTCCTCCAGAAAATTTGCTCATGTACCGAGTCGGATCTGGTTGGGAGCCACTCTGCGAGTTCCTTGGCGAGCCGGTCCCCCACAACGAGGCGTTCCCGCGAACAAACGACACCGATGGGTTCGTGGACCGGTGCAAGACCAGGAACCGAATGCAAATGTGCAATGTCCTTGTCCGGTACCTGGTCTACGGTGGAACCGTTGCGGCCACTTTCTTATCTGCATCAACGCTGATGTCAAGATATGCGTCCAATACCTTCTTAGCCACTCTTGAGCGAAGTGTGCTTTCCGCTTGAATGTAAAAAAGAAAGACGCAACAGTTGATTGTTCGACTTGTGTCTAGCATGGAATGGCGTTTTCGTCTCGGTGGCAGGGTTTCAGGCCCGATTTGAGCTTGGCCTCGCTATTGCGGATGTGCCACTTGGTTTAGATCGGTCCGATTTGATCTGCATAGAATGGTGTTTCAGGCACAGGCATGTATTTGGATAGGCTTTGGGCGAAGATATTTGGAAAGGTAGCAATTCCTTACTTGCAAGTTGTAGCGACTGGCAATTGTTACAGGGTAGCTATGTAATTCTACCAACCAGACTATATTACGCATAGACCGCGAATCAGCTCGATGCGTTGGCTCTTGTGCGGATTGTATGTTCTATTATTGCAACTGCCAAGTCGGCATGATGAGGCCCCAACACTGCGGGCCTGGCAAAGACGTCTCTCGTCGACTAGCAAGTAGCGTGTAGCGTTTGGGCGGCATCGTTGTGCCGTCGGCCCATCCCACCCCTGCCACCTTGGCATCGCTGCGTTTTAGGCCGCGCAATCCCATCTGCACCCACTCCGAACACTTGTTCCCGCAATTACAACGCTTGATGACCGGCGCCAAGCATCATGCTGCCACGACTTCCACGTTGAACCTCGACATGCCACATGTGTGCGTACATGTCGATATGAGATCTGCGCGCGCCTCTTTCGAGCTCTTCCATCAATGTCTTCTTCACTATTCCCCGGTAGATTGCACCGGCCTAGTGCCTCTTGGCCACTTAGTCTCCTGTTTCTGACTCTGCTTTTCCTTGAATCTACTTTGTGCGAATTGAACAATTGGACCTCTCCAGTCTTTACCTTTCAGACCGTGAGTCTCGGCCGAGATGGTTGCTTGTCCCACCATGGTGCTAACATGACGTCTGCAGCGACCCGAGATTCACGCGCCCATCGTTAGTTTTGATGTCTTGCGACCGGAACTCGTCACGCCAGGTTTTATTTTCACTGCGCCGTATCGAAACGTAGATTCTGGCGTGTATATATACGATAATTATGGGGTATGTGACCTCTGAGAAAACTGCGCGACGGCATTGACACGTGTTGTAGAACCTCATATGGGCGAGTGCTGCCGACCATGGACCAACGACAGCCCATGCACCGCATGTTTGCTCTTACAAGGGAAAGCCGCACCTTTGCTACTTTCGAGGGCACCAACACCAAGGGTACTCGCGAGGGCATGGTGTGATCATGGACGACACGTACCGGATTGTCAAGACGGTGGAGAGTGCTGGACATGGCGCCGTATCTGACATGCACGAATTTCGGCTGGTCGGGGATGGCAGCACTGCTCTCATGACAGTTTATCAACCTCGACAATACGACCTATCTGACTTCAAAATTAATGGCGGCATAGGATGGGTAGTAGACAGCGTGTTTCAAGAGGTGGATGTGGAGACCGGAAAGCTGTTGTTTGAATGGCGATCATTGGATCACATTGACCCCCAATATAGCTATACCATGCCAGCGACGACGGATACGAGCGGTGACGGTCTCCAGCCCTGGTCTCCTTGGGATTACTTTCATATTAATTCGATTGACAAGAACAAAGACGGGGACTATCTCGTTTCTGGCCGCCACGTTGCAGCCATCTACAAGATTTCGGGCAAAAATGGCACGATTCTATGGGAACTGAACGGTGCCAAACCGACTTTCAAAATGGCCAATTTTCGATTCTCGAGCCAGCATCATGCAAGATGGCATTTTGAAAATGGTACTCACACATACCTTACTCTTTTTGACAATGCCAGCAACGGCGTCAATAGGACGAACGATTGGTCCCACGGTCTCATCGTCGTAATTGATCACACCGATATGACCGCAACCATGATTGCTGAGTATGGTGCTCCGGAGCCTGATGGCGGCATATCGGCGGGTTCCCAGGGTAGTATGCAGTTGCTGCCAAATAACAACGTCTTCATGGGATGGGGTGAAAAGGCGTATTTCTCAGAACACATGTCCAACGGTCTTCCGGTCATGTTCGGAAAGATGGCGCGTCCGGAATCCTGGGTTATGATTTACAGATGCTACAAATTCAACTGGACGGGCCTGCCAATAACCAATCCAACTCTTTGGACCTACTCACGGACAGGCCAGGACTTGGACGGTATGATGTTCTATGTCTCCTGGAATGGTGCAACGGAGGTGCGAACTTGGAATTTCTTCACCTCGGACAGCCCTAAGGGCCCTTGGACACCCGTGGCAAACACAGCTTGGACCAGCTTCGAGACGCGCGCCCACTACGACGCCTTCAAACCATGGTCGCTGGCGCAAGGTCTCGACGAGAATGGCCGCGTCCTGGGCGTCTCTTCGGTAGCCAAAACGTTTGTTCCCTCGCCTGGCCTCGCGTCCTTCTGCAACGACCAAGGATGCCCTGTCGCACATCTACCTCCCGATGACGAAAAGATTACTCAGGGTGGTGTTGAGTTCCGTCCACACGGTCCCAACTACTCAACCGGCTACGACACAGCCAACTACTTCCCCGCGCTCAACAGCGGTCTCGTCGGAGACGACGAAAGCCCAGGACACGGAGAAGTCAGCCTTGTGCGAGTGGGCAGCGTGACTGTGCTCATCGGGTTTGCCGCGCTCATGGTGGGCTTGATCGGGTGCTGCTTCTACCGACGCCGCGCCATGCAGCTTGCCAACGGTTGGAGCGACAATGTGCAGCAGTTCCTGGCTGGCTGGGAAGAGGCATACCTGGGTAGCCGGGTGCGCCAGGCGTTCCTGGGGAAATACGCCTTAGTACCACAGAGCGCTGGCGCGTGAACTACTACGAAAACTTGCCTTCCGTTCTATTTATTTCTGGCTTGGCATAATTGACACATCACCACTGGTAGGAGTAACTGGACAACTGGAGTGGCTGCAGACGACCTGTCTATATTTGGTTTTTGTCTATACATGCATAGATATTGGATTACGCAGGACCAGATTTCGCTTGGTATGTTCATTGCGGGGCGTTTCCAGGAGAGCTAAAACACTCGTCTTGGCATGATCACTCTTCTTTGATTCTCGACGAAGACACCTCTCTCAAGCGTTTATGTTTCCGTTCAAGATACCTTTCTAGACTGTTGGCTTGATTTTCTACAATAGCCAACAGGTGTCTATATCCTCTGTACTATACAAGTTCATACAAAAGGTAGCTGTATATTAAGTGCATTAGCCAGAGTCAATCTTGTTCAAAGTTTGAAGCCAAGGTCTTGGCATTGCTATCTTAGATACCCGACTGCTTGTGAACGAACAGATGATTGCCAAGATCTTGAGAGCACTTTTGAAAACGTGTTGTTAGACCACGCGTAGTTTGGTTCTACTATAGTCCGAACGATACGTCCTGTATGTCCCAACAATCTATCTGTCTGTCTCTGAGGGTGCCAGCATTGGCAAAATGTTCAAAGGGTCAGCATGCATTGAATCCTTCGCCAGTGACGAAGGTTGGAGTGCACAGACTGCCAAGATTATCGAGTGAATGATCGAAATGAAAGTCAGTTACAAGCGATGCCCAGCTTCCACAGCCAGCGGCAAAGGCCGAGCAACACGCGGAAGCACCGCAGATTTGTGCTGGCCTACGAGTGCAGTTTCAGAGCATGGTCTCTCCGACCCTCGGTTCAGACGGCTGCTGCTGAAATTGGCACCAGCAACGGGGACGAATGCCTGTGTAGCCCCCTAGCAAATGATCGCTTGCAGTTGATACCGCGGGCCCAAATGCCCACTTGCCGTCCCTGCTCAATCGGTGGCCGGATCTGGGTGTGTGGGTTTCAAGAAGTCTTGGCAGCGGGCAGCCGCGTGTACTTTTCATTTTTCTTTACAGGACCTGGCGCCGCGCGTACCAAATACCCTGCCTGTCACGCTGTCAATGAGTTAGTTTCCTCTGGTGAGCACCACTGCGCTCAGAGTTTTCGCTTCCGGGATATGCCCGACAATCTTCATCACCGCAGTAGCGGATTTGGCTGCGAGTACCCATGGTTCTGGGATGTCGCCAGTGGGGGCAGTCTTACGAGGCGTCGTCGGACCGTTGTGGCTATCGTCGAGTTGGAGTGTGTACGTGCTAAGCAAGCCAGGTGGCGGCCGGGGTGTCCTCTGTCGCACAGCGGAGAAGACGCCAAACAAGCGAGCTGCAGGAAGGCACGGCTGTGGCTTCGCCAAGACGCCATGAAGACCGTTGCTGCGTGTAATCTATTCCAATGCGTTCATGCCTTGAACGTTACCATCTCATTACGATACCCGCCTATGACCAAACCATTGACGCTGCTTGCTCACATCCACCCTATCCGCAGTGGACACTGGAACATTAACTAGTAAGCCCAACCTTGCCCTAATCCCATTTCCTCTCCTCTGCCCCTCTGTACAGGTGGTCGTGTTGTAGTGCGACACCTGGGGAGCAGGGCCAACATTGCCCTACCCATGACGTTGTCATTCCTTGGACGTGATTCAAGCTGGATTCTCTATACAACGACGACAATTGGGGTGTGCAATTATCCCCACACTCGTACACGACTCCAAGATCACATCTTGTGCTGCAGTTCTAGGCCATCTCAACTCTGCCCTTGACTCGCACCTCTCGATCCTTCAATTCGCCGCTCGCCACACTCTCGTCCACCCTCGTCCCTCCCGCACAATTCTCACGATCCCCAGATCATGGTGGGCTTCCACGGTCGCAGCGTTTCCGGATCCCAATACTACGACGAAGGCCGTCGCATCAGTCTGTCTGCGCGCTCACCGCGAATACCGCAATCACCCCCATCCCCAGACAGCTACGACCGCCGAACACCACTCACCCCCAACTTCGCATCCTCCTCCTCCTCAAGACCTCCCCCACGGATGGAGCGCCCCCCGCCGCCGCGCGCCCGCCATGGCGGCGGCTCCTCCGCAGTCGAGGCGCAGGCCTCGTGGTTCAACATGCCGAACAAGGACCAGCTCGCCATCCTGATGTTCTCGCGCGTCGTCGACTTCTTCCAGCAGGCCAGCATACAGACGTACATGGTGCACCAGCTGAAGAGCTACGACCCCGCGCTCCCGGACGCCACCATCTCGCACCAGGCCGGCGTGCTGCAGGGCGCCTTCACCGCCGCCCAGATCGTGACGTCGGTGCTGTGGGGCCGCGCGGCGGACTCGGTGTGGAGCGGGCGGAAGAGCGTGTTGATGATCGGACTGGTCGGCACGGGGATCAGTTGCTTCGGCGTAGGCTTCGCGACGACGTTTGCCCAGGCGACGGTGTGGCGTGTGCTCGGAGGTGGGATCAATGGCACGGTGGGTGCGGCAAGGACGATGTTGGCGGAGAGCGTGCCGAAGTCGTATCATTCGCGGGCATTTTTGCTGCTGCCGTTGGCGTTTAATATTGCGAATATGGTGGGGCCTGGTAGGACTCCAAAAAATGGGATCTGAATACTTGGAATTGAGAAAGCTGACAGCAATTGTCTAGTATTGGGTAGCATGCTTGTCGACCCTGTAAGCTCCTTTCCTCGATATTTCGGACCAAATTCGTTGTTTGGCGGGCCGGATGGGGTGCAGTGGATGTTAAGGCATCCGTATGCACTAACGAACATTATGAGTGGGATATTACAATTTATTTGTGCGGGCTTCGTGTTTTTGTATCTGCGAGAAACGCTCAAAGCACGAATCAACTCGCAACAGCCAGATCTGCTGGATATCATCCAGTCTTTCGTCCAGAAGTGGACCCGAAAGTCTGGCGGCTGGACGAGTTCATCACGGCAACGTGCCAAGAGCGGACGCGCTGCGGACATGCAATCGCAAGGTCTGTTAGAAAGTGCGGATGAAGATGTCGAATTACCAGAAATCAATGGCAAATCTCAAAACTCGCTTCACCCTCAATTGAGGATTGAAAAACCTATTCAACGTCTGTCTTTCAGGAGGATTTGGACTTCCAATGTTATCTTTACTCTTCTTTCTACTGCCATTTTCGACTTTCACATGGGGTTAGATTCCCGCCATTCATACGTGGATGCTGTAATAAGAAGCTAACATATTACAGTGCCTTCGCCTCCCTCTGGCTCCTTTTTCTTTCAACTCCACGGACTCTTGACTCCTCCAATCCCGACTTCATCCCCGCACCGGTCGACGAACCCGATATCGAATTCGACGAAATGGGCCAAATGGAGGGCGACGACCTCGCCTTCGAAGAGCCCGAATTCGACGCTCCCGAAGCCAACAACATTCCTCAGCGTTTCGTGAAGCGCGGCGTCCACGCCCTTGTCCGGCGCTCTCTCGGCCTCAGTTCCTCCTCCATCTCCTCCACCCCCTTCCTCCAAACCCGGAGTGCCACCACGTCCGACCTGCCCGTCGGCGGCCTCGCCTTCCCCCCGCAAACCATCGGCTTCGCCATGGCCAGCATCGGCGTCATCGGCGTGCTCCTCCAGGTGCTACTCTACCCACGCATCAACGCGCGCTACGGCCTCATGCGCTGCTTCCGCGCCTCGCTATTCCTGTTCCCGCCCGCCTACTTCCTCGCACCCTTCGTTGCGCTGCTGCCCTCCGCCAGCCCCGCGCCGGCGCCGGCCTCGGGGCTGCTCATCTGGCTCGGCATCGCGGGCGTCGTGTTCCTGCAGGTCGCGGCGCGCACCTTCGCGCTGCCGGCATCGATCATCCTGCTGAACAACAGCTCGCCGCACCCGTCGGTGCTGGGCACGATCCACGGGCTGGGCCAGGGCGTGTCGGCGACGTTTCGCACGCTGGGGCCGATGGCGGCGGGCTGGTGGTTTGGGATTGGGTTGGAGAAGGGGAGCGTGGGGTTTGCGTGGTGTGTGGTGAGCGTGATTAGTGCGGCCGGGTGTGTGGTGAGTTGGTGGGTGCGGAACGGGACTGGGCATGAGATTTTGCTGCCGGGTGAGGAAGGGCCACAGGATTGAGTGTGAGTAAGGGCTTGAGAAAAGAGCTTGTTCGGGTGACGAAAAAGAAGGCTTTGAACTGGGGGAAGCTAGACGACGTCGGGCTGCTGGCGTTGAGTCGAGCGCAAGCTTCTGCAGAGGACTTGCCCCACGGGATGCTGAGTTTTTGGGAATGGTTACGAGCATACCTGGAAGGCATTATCGCATCACTTTGCAGCGTTCATCTACATATGCATGGCGTGGAGTTTTTGGAGGACGCAAAAAGAGGTTATTGTACATTAAATATGTACAGATTATGGCTTAGGTACGGAGATCCATTCGTTGGATAGATAGAAGTCAATATCTATATCACTTCTAGGATTGCTATCTGAGGATGGCTAGGAACCACTTGGTATCATTTACCTCTTAGGCACAACTGTACCGTCAACATTATTACAAGCTCTCCTCCAGCCTTTTTACAATGATAAATTTCGCTGTCCCGTTCACCAAGCATGGGTTCGCTAAGTGCTGCAGAATCCATGATCCTTACTCAAATGCAGCAAGGGGCAAGAAGAGTCGTCGTAATCAACCCGACAACAATTTTCCACGGCACGCTGCTTCCGGTCGGCAGGAAGCGCCGTAGGTTCTAACGAAGCGGCTCTTCCTACTAGGATTCATTATGTAAGTACCTAGGCAGTTATCAAATCGATGCCATTTCTGGTGGAGAGGTAAAGAGAGATCAGTCTCAAGCCGCCTCGGCAGCGCGTTTGTACCGTCTTCGATTTAAGGTTGCTGCGGCACTAGGTCTACCAATCCCTTGAGGTTGTTTCCCATATCCTACTCTTCTATCTCGAAACTTGGTCAAGCCGCTCAATTCTGGGTTTCGGAGGTATCTACGACGTCTTCTGCACCACTGACCTTCCGGAATTAGACGCTCACCATCGCTCTCTTACCTAACCGAAGACATAATATTACGTATTCCCGCGTCCTGAACAGCCATTGAGGGTCTGCTCGTCGTGGGATTCCATGTCATGCATTATTGGATCCATTGAAGCTCGTGTCTAGTTCGTAGCTTCAGGACAAATTTTCTAAGCGGAGGAGAGCTGACAACTCGCGTCTAACCCATCTCCCTGAGCGGATTCTGATCGGAAAGGTAAGCAATGTTAAGGAATCCCTCGGCTGGTCCACGATTGGCATGCTGCGTTAGGGCATTCAAAATGGTGATCGCAAGGAACTAGCTCCCTTACCATACGTGGTCTCTACGACCACGTTCGCCTTCACGCTAGGATGGATTAGGGACTTAGGATACGCTTGCATTGATGGGAACACCGCCAATGTTTACTTTTTGATCTTGATACATCCAAAATGTACGGAATCCTGCTTCGCATGTTTACGCTTCGTTCATCATACCCTTTCTCGGCCTGGTCAAGAACGTCCATGGTGTAGCCCCCATCTGGGGATGCAGCAGCTTAATCTTACGTTTTGGCTTCAGCACCTGCTAAAGTCTTCATCGGATAAGATATCGCTCTTGGATCGTTGACAAAGCGCGTGAAACTAGATTAAATCACTGGGATCTATCGAAAGGCTCCACAATTAGGGAACATCAAAGGGCTTGCAGACGAAACCCACTTCAGGTAATGACAAAATAACGCTACCGCTGTTGCGTTGGACTTGCATAGGACGGAGTAGCGGACTCCAACAAGGATCAAGCCACATCTAAAAGAGGAAACCGGAGCTACGGAGTGGTTGCTAAACAACGTGGTGTTTGCTTTTCGGTTGTGCATGACGCTATTCGAATGTATGCAGAGCTTGTAAAACCTTGGTCAGCCATCATGTTCAAGCAGGCAAGCTTATATAAGTCCACACTCTAGAAGCCTGTGTCAAGCACGTCAATCATACATTGACTTGAGTATCGAGAGGAGGTGCATACGCATTGGCAATATACGCTTCCTGGAAATGGAATGTCGTGTCAACCGCGAGGCACCCACCATCAACATCCAACGCCTTCACTTCTGCATTGCATATATTTCTTGTATGCTCAAGCCTCAGTCTCGCCAAAAGCCTTGACAACTGTGCACCGCGCATGAGTTGATCAGCATTCATACTAAAGTCCCTGTCGTCAGGGTAACGAAATTGAAAAAACGGGACAAGATGTTGATCTGTCAAGAAATGTGGATGCATTCTTGGTCGCCTTACAGCGGATTCTATAGAACATGCTAGGCTGCATGGATTAAGCAACTTGCCTCACTTGGAGGGCCAAGCTCGAACTCCGGTGTTGTGTGAAAAGGCAACCCATCATCAATCCTACGTTCAAGATATCGTTCCCTAGACCCTGCATGCAGAGAGACTTCGATGGGGCCGTCCATCTACGGTGTTAGCCAAGAAGGATTTCCAGAATTGGCGCCTTCTGGTCACTGCGCAACTGACGTCTACTGAGCCCATGATGCATTTCGTATCCAAAGGTGATGCAGCTTCATGCACGGTAAAGTCTTCCATCGCCGGCCTGCATCAGAGTGGAGAATCAACAATCAATTAATCCTCTCAAAAATGCTCTCTGGCCCATCCTGACGATCGAGACCGTGACGCCATACATCCGCGGAAATCTTCATTTTAGGAGTTTAGGAGGCACGGCTAATCATGCTTAGGAAGCTGAGTGGAGCACAGTGGCTGATTATGACCTTGCTTCGAATTGACCGGCAAAATGGGTCTCAATAAAAGACTGATATTTCATTCAATACATACGTGCGAAGCTAGAGAGGTATGTGTCTAGATGTTGGATGGCTTCTACAGTTGACAAAGAATGCCACACCTGAAGTTAGCAATTGACACACCTTTCCAAGGCCACACGAGGTGCTTAAACAATATTCGGTCGAAAAAGATGCGAATATCTAATTGGCTTGCAGTCAATGGCGAGGATTGCTTACTGTTCTGTGGTCCAAAATTCCAGTGTACACTAGGTTGCAAGCTCATAGTACCCACGTACCAAGTTCTGCCAAACTTTGTTTCTACACAGATTGTTGTGCTAATGTCCCTGGAACAGGGATGCTCAATTTTTTCGGAGTTCTTTTATGATAAAGCATTATCCATATGATGATATTGTCCAACTTCTCAGATCTTCCCTCAAACCTAATTCATCAATCTCTTGCGAAGGTTTACCGCGTTGCATATCTGCTTCTGCCTTAAGTTGGCTTGCCTGTTGCTCAATACTACTCCTCCCACTCACCCCATTCACACGGCTCATCGACTTGTGCTTCTTGTGTTGAGCCCGTAGCGATTTGAACGATTCTGTGAGACCTTTGCCCTTCTTGCTGCTGCCGTCTGTCCTGCTCGACTTAAGTGACAAGCCAGATTCGCCTTCGCTATGATCATCAACGTCGCTAAAGTCATGAACATGCAACTTGTCATGTCGAGGGGTGTGCGATGCCGAATGATCATGATTCCCCCAGCCGTCGCCGCCGGCGAAAATGTCCTCAATGCACTCGTCTGCTTTGAGTTCGCCTGGTTGTGCTGCCCAGTAAGCTGCCAACGTGCGCCGGTACATATCTTGCAGCTCTCCTGTTTCTCTTGATTTGGAGTTCAGTGACGGCATGTGGCCCACAATGTCATCGGGTTCTCCTTGTTGATCTCCTCCCATAATACCGGCAATACCTCCAAAGACCGGGGCTCCTTTGAGTTGCGGTGTCGAGAAATTTCTGTCCCCCTCAAGCTGCTTCATGAAAATGCCGATCTTGAGAGTACTGTTGATTTTGCTGTCCTGCATAAGATACCTCCTGGTGACGCCATCCTCGCCTTCGTTGTCGCTCGGCTCGACGTATTCTGCTAAGTTGAGCTTGACGTTACCCAGTTGGATGCGCTCGCCCCGACCCCCTGAAGAGTATTCTTGTATGACTTCAAAATGGATGGCGGCATCTTGCATCATGCCATTTTTGTCGATAGTCATGCGCAGAGGAATGGTTTTGTCATATTCGTAGGAAACCTTATGGTCTTTGATCATGCATTTGTTCGTTCGGCCGCGATGTTCTGCGGCAGTAGAGTGCGGAAGGTACCATTTGATGAGGGATGTGCCAGATACGAGAGGGACATTGTTGAGGTCGATGATCTTGAGGTGGAGCTCAAATCGTGGCTACTTGGTCTTAACTTTTACGCTTTGAAAGGGATAAGTCAAGACCTAGCAAGCTTACTCTTCTGGTCTTTGGAACTGTGATATCTGTCAGCCCTTCGGCAATGAACGCGCGAGTCCACCTCCGTCGCAGACTCTCCATGAATCGTCGTGCCTACCGAACGCTTGCATTTTTTGAGAAATCGGCACTTGTAGCAAGTACAAAAAACAATCAACACATTCCGTACTTTCCCGTGCGGCGATAAGAGGTAGCTGCAATCTGCAAGGCACAGGTGATGGCTGCAGTGGACCCTTGTTCAAGAACGATGAACGCCGCGGCGGTGATGTCAAGCGCCATCACGGCGCGCCGTTTCGAGCTTGAGCTTTTCCTGACAATGAGCGCCAATTTCCTGTGCCAGCTTGATGGGTACAATGCCTCAGCTTCATGGCTGACTCTATTGCGCTGCCAGATGACATTGCAGATTGTGTTCTTCGCACCTTTGATGGCTTGCCCACAAACCGGAAACCTCGGGAAAGAGGTGAAAAGTCAAGGGAATGGGTGCCATTGAGTGGAATTGTATTGTCTAAAAGTACTCTAAGCACATGATTCTTTTCGTGCTTCAATGCTGAGTCGGCAAGGAAGATAACGTCCCCCTGCAATGCGTCGCACTTGGGTAAGTCACTTGGGACATTCCTATTCAGCCGAGCAAGCTAACGCACCAATAGCACTGGCATGAAATGTCTGCCCAGTTCCAAATTATCGCATGCCCATGGAAATGCACTTCACGACTGGCACGCCGAAATCGTAGCCATTCGAGCCTTCAATCAATTCTTGATACAAGAATGCGCAAACATCTCCATCCTCGGGCTGTCCTCTCACTACGTGCAGATGCGAGATCAAGATGCTCAGGCGCCTGCAGAGAATCAGTCTTTTGAGATTGGCACCGATGTGGGGATACACATGTACTGTTCGGAAGCGCCTTGTGGTGATGCCAGTATGGAGCTTACCATTGAGGCTCAAGACGACGCGACACCATGGAGCGCTCCGCCCTTAACTGCGCATGTTGATAGTGGGCAAAGCAAGGATCTGCTCGGGAGAGGATATTTTTCGGAGCTGGGTGCTGTAAGGCGAAAGCCATGTAGGTTACGAATGGCATCTTGGATGCTCTCGCAACTCACTGGCCACCAGCTCGATCTGATGCACCCTTAACCCTTAGCAAATCCTGCACTGACAAGTTGACATTAAAGCAATGCACTTCCATGCTTTCTTCCATAGCCTCGTTGTTGATTCATCCTGCCAACGCTTACCTTTCGTCGCTTGTGTTATCTGCATCTCAGCACGTACCTACAGCTACTGGTCGTGCATTTGGAGCTACTGGTCGGATGCAAAACATCGTAGTCGGCGAGAGCTGGCCTGGCGGATACTCTTTCCGTCCATTTCGTGTCGAAGCGACGAATCGTGAATTTACGTATTCGAGGCGCAGTGCTGTGCACGGCCAGAACCTCGTCCCGAGCAACCTCAGTGTGGCCTGGACTCCGAGCTGGCAAGAAACATTGATTGGTGGAGTAATTCAAGGAAGGAAACTGGGAGATACGAAAGGTGCTAGCAGAATATCCAGAAGAGGGATCTGGAAAGCGGTTGCGGAGATAGTCGGTGCCATTGGCACTCCGGCTTTAAGGAGGACGATAGGAGCAAGCACTTATAAAGTTCTTAAAGACACAGACGCTTTACATGGGAGAAAGGCGGTTAAGGTCCATGTGAAGAGGGAGGTGCTCAAAGGTTGGATAAGGAATGAAGGAGACGACAACTTCGAGCCGCAAAGTATTTGAAACTGGATCTGGCGTAAGCGCGCCCAGGAAAACCCTGAAGAGCGTTGCAATGCATTTCGCTAAGGGCCTTTCTCACTATCCTGCTTACACGGAATGAGTGAAAGCAGCTAGAAAAACTAAATCAGAAGACGATGTCCTGAAGATCTATGGAATACTCAAAACGGTACAAGGCCACTGGTCTTCAAGGTCTTGTCCACTTACCCAATTGTGCACAATGTACTGCAACTTATCATGCTTGGGACGATTGCTCTGGCAAATTCCAAGAACGCAACTCTGATGCGGGAAGACTCAGCGGCTGCAACATCCAGAGTTATTGTTCTCGCAAAACAGCTCGGGATCGGAGATCATTAGTTAAGTCATTGTTCCTGGCAGTCTCTCATTTCCTGGAAAGCTTGGTGTTTCCATCGCGCCTTGCCACCATCTCTGTCCCTTTCTTTGAATGGCAATAATTTGACGGTCAGAACATACACCTTACCAGCAACGAGTGTAGAATGGAAGACTCACGTACTGCTAAAACTTCCAAGATCTAACCATGTGTTTTCTTAATTTTCTCGCATCATAGCGCTATTGAAGATACGAAGATTCCCCACGCGCCGCGCTTTTCTCTGAGTGCAATCTAGTCCGTTAATGCCAGCATCGCTACTTGTAGGCCGTGTGGCATTATGGAGTGCGTTCAGTAGGGTCTACAAGGTCTGAAACTGGAGTCTTTTTGGATGCTCTCGGGCCGAGCAGCATCTTTCCCATCATCGGTGCCGTATAACTCGCCCATGGTAGCTTTGCTGTGGTCCTGGACGTCTCAATTCTAGAATCAGGATGGCTCATTTACTTCAATGCCTCTGGATTTTACATCAGGGGATGCAAGAAGACATGTCGTTTACCATTTAAGTAAACCAAAGTCTGACTTTAAAGGAAAGTGTCCCTTGAATAAATTATAGTATGCTTTAAGCGCTAAATTTTTTAGCGGCGCTTGAACTTTCTTGGGCTGTCATTTTGAATGGGAACCCCGCGACCCCGATATGCGTGCTTTGGAACAAGGCTTCTTATGGCACCCCCTGATGTTTGACTGGTTACCAAAGCGCCAATCACCGCCGGGAACCATTTTCAGCTCCAACCATGGCTAAATTTGCAGCTACAAAACCAAGGCCCATCAACGACCAACTGTAGCCCTATTGAGCCATAGTTCGAGAATGAGTCATGCCTAGCAGAATCCTGTGGCTTTTCGCCCGTCGCATCAGGCGTCAGGGCTTGCTACATAGTGTCCAGACGTGCCGTCCATCTCGCCTATTTATCTACCTATTGCATCCTGTCAGGGCGATTAGTCGAACTAATTTGTCGCCAATCTTTGAAATCGTACCTTTCCTTACGAGATCAGATTCAGACCTGACTGGGCTTCACCATGTTCAGATCAACCTTTCCGACGTCACATGTTACGCAGGTAGAGCCGTCCCCCGAGATTATGTCTGCACAAGTCTTAATTCCAACTTAGGCAAAGATTTCAGGATGGGGCGTGGGAGGCGTAGCTGTATTAGGACTCACGGGGGCGATTGTTTTGTATACGCGAAGAACTTCACAAGGTCCTCCGATTGGAAAGCCCGGGACGGTATTCAACGGTATGGGTGCAAGCTGGGTTGAGTTGAAGCTTGCAGAGTCGGAAGACATTAACCACAACGTCAAGAGGTTGCGGTTCAAATTTCCAAATGCGGAAGATGTTAATATGGCAGCTATGCGCAGTCAGCGTGAACGCTGGGAAGACACAAGCTATCTCACAGTTGACAGAAAGGCCAGAAACATCACGGACACCATCTGGCAGCCTGCTTCCGACGTTACGGCCGTATACGCCAACCAGTGACGAATGTACGATGGAAATGCGCTCATATTTTTTTGATGCTTACCGAGGTGACAGCCCAAAAAGGATTCATTGAGTTCACCATCAAACGTTATCCCGGCAAATCCATGTCAGCCCACATTCACGACTTGAGACCAGGCGACAGCCTGGCAATGAAGGGTCCTCTCCCTGGCCCGCAATGGAAGACGAATATGCATGAGCAGGTTGGTCTCATCGCCGGGGGTGCTGGCATTACCCCGTGCTACCAACTGATTCGCCGGATTCTGAATGATCCAAACGACAAGACCAAGATTAATCTCTTGTATTCTAACCATACTGAGGAGGACATCTTGCTGAAAGAAGAGTTTGACCGACTGGCGACACAATATCCTGAACAATTCAACGTCCACTATACGGTCAGCCGACCTTCGGCTTCATGGACAGGCGACAAAGGCCGCATTACCCGGGAAATCGTCGAGCGAACAATGCCCAAACCCAATGACAAAAATATCAAGCTTTTTGTATGCGGTCCGGATGGCTTTTATACGACAATAAGCGGGCCTAAAGCTGCGATCCCAATATTTCAGGGTAAGTTTGGTGGACTACTGAAGGACATGGGATATACACAGAAGCAGGTGGAAAAGTATTAAAGTTTCAGGTGATTCGGCGACGATGGTGAAGACACTATTCTTGTTTGAATTAAAGTCAATTTAAGAAGGAAACGCCATCATTGGCCGATAGTTTCATAAGGATGAAAGAACATGCCAATGGATCGTTGAGACCTGCTTGCCATTGTTCGTGAAAAGACGAGAATGATTGTCCCAGCATGGTGGCTTGAAGTCTGCTGCTGGGCCTCACACATATGTTCGGTTCCTGTTTCTCCAGTGGATGGACGGCACCGCTGTCATTGCGCTGTGTTTCATTATGTCGAGAAATCATCGTTGGCTGGTCACCAGGATAGCTTTTTCCTCTAGTGAGTTTCCCAGGACGATAGGTACTTGCTGCAGTCAGGCTTGGGTTTCAAGGATGCTAGAACTTGCGACATGAAATCAGCTGCAGCGCCACGCATCGCCCACGGATCATTCTTAACGTATATTTCGTTCAATCTGAATTTGAAAAAATCCCCCAAACCTCTGCAACTCTCCGCGGCCAGACTTGGGGTCCTGCGCTCATCGCAGTGCATCTAATCGACGTTACATCTGTGGGACAAAGACGATTGCAAGTCCATAACCTCAAGGTACCTAAAAAGGTTCATAGGCTGCCGACTTGCTTGTTCTAAGCTAACTACGGGACTATCCACGACACACTCCTTTCCCAGCACGCGTAAAGTCAGTCGATGTCGGCTCCAAGAGCTTACGTGAACCTTCAAATTTCATCGGGATCTTTCTCACTTGCATGACGCAGTAGGCTCAGCTCAGAAGCGCGTCACCCACTCCTCTCTCAAATGGAGAACTAGAACAGATGTATGAACTTTTGCGTTCAGTTCTACGAAATTCAGCTTTCAGATTCGATCAAGGAAGCCAAGCAGATAATAAGAGGCGATGCTCAAGCATCTTCCATGAAGTCACTATCAAGAATAATGTAGATCAATTTAGACGACTCAAAGTCTTGGACGGCGGACGTTGTGACAGAGTCACCCCATTATATTCCGGAATTTGGTCCATTTTATTCTTCGATCCGCTTTCTCTCCGATGTTGTCTTACTGCCTTCGCTTCAGCCTTGCGCAGACCTAGCATTTCCTCGCAGTGATTAATACCATGCTCTATTCTATCGAAAGCTCCTTGGCGAGCCACAAGTCGATTGCGAAGTCATCATCACAGATGCATCTTCGAAGGTCGTAAAAGAGTCGGTCTACAATATCTCCGGACCCTCCTTTCAACTTTTCCATTTCTTCCGGATTGACCTTTTTCCATGCATGAACTGCACTTCAAGTTCTCATGTATGAAATTTGCTCTCCAAGGGTAGTGCGATTTCTCATGACCCATCCGTGAGTTTCAGCGTCATGAAGTTGGTGAAATTGTCCCCATCTGAAAGGAGAAGGTCTCATGTGAGGGTATGCTAGGAGAAAAGAAAGTTAGGTTGTTGATTCTTTGGAAGAGGAGAGTTTTATTTCCCTTGCTTTTGTACGACTGACCCTCATTCGTTGTCTTGACGGTGTTAAGGACCCGAATGCTGAGGCTGGGATTCCACTACTTAGGCTGGTCCGTGAACTAGCAGCAAGCCTGGCGATTCGCGTAACCAGTGATAATTTTGTTGTAACCTTAACCTTTTTCACAAGGAATGGGCGTCTTATAGGAAGAGGCCCTGATAGATCTTAAGCTTTCCTTCGTAGCCCGGGTCAGCACGATGCGGAGCACCCGAAGTCCGAAAAATCGCACAACCATACCTATGCCTGGCAGGGTTCCTACATCAGAGCTTGTTCCACATGTTCAAAAGACATCTCGCTCTTTGCCTCACCCCTGACGTGGAAAAGTCTCCAGCTTTGTCTGACTTGTCTTGTCGCCTAATTGCCTCGAACAGAATGCGCGTAATTTCCCGTGCCTCCAGACTCGCTCCGTTCCGCGCCCGCGCGTCTTCATCTAGTTCAGTCCTTCCACAGGGATCATGGGACAGCCACATGCACGTTACAGATCCGAAAAACTTTCCTTTGTCGTCATCTGCATCGTATAAGCCTCACGCCGCAACTCTCCCAGAGGCTTTAAAGAATGCGAACAGGATACAACTTCCAAACCTCGTCTTTGTGCAACCATCTACTTACGGACTTGACAACTCTTGCCTTCTCAATGCCCTTGATCAAGTTGGACGCAACAATGGGCGCGGTGTTGTAGCCCTCGATCCAGCTACAACATCCAATGAGACACTACAAAACTGGCACGACCGCGGAGTTCGCGGGGTAAGATTTAATCTGAAATCTGTGAAGCGTGAGATGCCCAACGAAGAATTACTGGGATCACTCCGAGCGCATATAGCTGCCATTAAATCTTTGTCCAACTGGGTTCTCGAGCTCTTTATCGACATGTCTATGTTGCCGTGTACAGGATTGCTTCTCCCGGAACTCGAAGACTCTGGAATCAAACTGGTTATAGCACACCTTGGGTCACCGTCCAGAGTCATGGCTCAAGTAGACCAAATGCCTGGATGGAACAGCCTGATGAAGCTGATGCGATCACCACAAGTCTACGTGAAAATATCAGCCCCATACCGCATCTCTGAGGATTCCGAGTATAGGGATCTTGAGAAAATGACAAAAATGTTGTTCGCATCTAGAGGTGGTGATGGAGTAGTGTTTGCTTCAGATTGGCCACACACGCGCTTTGAAGGCGTCAGTGCGAAGACCTGGATTTTGAAATGTCTAGAGTGGTGTGGAAGCGATGAAGGACTCAAAGACAAGCTATTCCGGGATAATGCCAAAGTGCTCTGGGACGCCACAGACTGACCTAACGCGGCTGTTTGAGATTATCGACGATTCAGCAATCACAAACACTTCGGCTGATTTGCCGCTATCAAGAAGAATTGAGTAGAACATGAGAGGTCGAGAGGATCTTCAAGAAATGCGTAAGGCATATTTCGATATGAAATGGATATCAATAAGATGCCGAGTTGTCAGAATCTGAAAGTAGCCTACGAACAGTTATCTCAGTTGGCACTCAGACTCTTCTCATAGAATCCGATTGGCAGGCGCTTTCCATCTGCTACCTAGGTACCCTAGCTCAGAGTGAAGTTAGCTAATAAGCGATCTAAAAGATTTATTCGAATCTAATTTTACGATAGCAGTCTAAGTGTGATACGGTCGGTGTATATATAATACAGTGACAGACATATCACTAATGGGTGGCATTGTAGTCTTTTGCCCCAGTTGGCAGGAATGGTGCGAGTCTACCTTGAATCTACTTTCCAAAGGGTGCCCAGAACCAAGATGTAGAGGGTATGAGAATGAGTGCGGAGCTGGAGAAGGTCTCCTAGAGAGTTAAACATGTTGATCACACGTGGTCTCTGTTTTGTATGGGTATCACTAGGAAATCAAGAACGAGCAGGTGTCGAGGGTATATATACAGATATAAACCTCTACATCTAGCTAGTATTCGAGCCTTGGATGGCTGCTAAGTGCTTTGACCTAACAGAAGGAGACTGAGCAGGTCGTGAGCACGGTCGATTAAGCCTGGATAACGTAAGACTGAGCACGGCTGAGTATGTGATCATAGCATAAGGGTCGTACAGTGGCTCGCCCTCGAACTCCATGATGACTCCGTTAGCCAGTTTCAACAGTTCCAGATCTATCTTCCCATCGTGGTTCTTGTCTATCTGGTGATCTCGGGCAGACTTTACAAGCACGTCAGAATTGTGACGCTTATGCTGAATAATGAAATTGGGGTGATGCCTGGAGTGACCTTTGAATCAGCTGTAAGTAACGATGTTCGTATCCGCATCGCATTTTAGCTTTTGTCACAACATGCAACCTTCTTTGCGAGAGTGAATGGAGAGGTCGTGGAGGACCTGACCAGTCAGTTTCAGGGGTTTCGATACTGTTCGGGTCGGGATGCGGTCGACGGGCTGCATTCATCACCGCTGGCACATCATGGCATGCACTTACGAGCTCTGCGCAGTACCTGTCACTGAATCAATGAATGAGAGCAAAAATTGACTTGGCGTCATCGGGTAAGGTTTATGAGGGTGTTTGAGGCATTGTGCGATAGACTAGAGCTTACTGTGATGACAAACAATGCTTTGTTACATTAAGTTACGAATCCCGCACCACGCCCATGCAGAGAAATTTGCCAATGGAATCATGCGGTCCATGCTATAGTACCAATTAGGAGTTTGTCATTCGACAAGCTGAATTGTGGAAATTGTACTAGGAACCTCGCAAAGGTGAATTTTCCCTTCCTGCCGGTAACGAGAGAGTGCAAGGCTTCTGCATTATGAGGGTGTGCAACAACTGAAACGGACAGGTGGTGTTCGAGAGACTGTATGGGAAAGGTAATTGCATTCAGATTTGGACGGAATGAATGAATCGAACCAAAACTCTTCGCTGTTGGTGATACGCAAGTAACAAAAGAGTGTGACGCATTATTACAAACGTAGTAGAAGCTATTCTTATGTCATTCAGAACGGAAGTTTAGATGCAAGTACTAAATGCTCCGATGATGACGCTGTTGTCTCAAAGTCCAGGGTGTTGAAATGGTCGGGGAGGAATCAACAACGGCATTCCACAAATCAATGCCAACATGGCACGCAAGGTGAACAATGAAAATGTTGGGTTTGGTACAGAATGATGTATGCACAAGAGACACAGCACCCGTTGCCACTGTGCTTACGTGAAGAAGAAAAATAAGAATGTAAGGGCAACAGAGACAGCCACCCCCCGACTTACGAGTGCTCTTCGCACATTTTGGACCTCGAAGTCCACAAGAATACCAACTCCAATGCTGAAAGGCACAAATAACCAGTTGAACCATGCTCCTCCATAACCAGAAGATCGAAGAATCCGACATGGAGTCAGGATCAATACGGCGGTCTGCTGACAGGCCGCTCTCTCCCCAACCCTGCGCCCAGACTCGCCGCCAGACCACCCTCTTCAAAGCTCACCTTCCTCCCGCCACCGTTAATTCCCTCCAGCAGTTCCCTCACATCGACTCTTCCCCTTCCTAGTTCCCGCCCCCGAGCACCATCCCTCCCATCCACCTTTCCGCTCTTCCTGCCCACACTCCCATACCC